>WNWK01003434.1:90000-167420 GCA_009830355.1 Cherax destructor | reverse complement strand
AATATGGAATTGAGATTATCTTAAGGAAAATAACATTGAGCATTTTGACATTAACTTATAATATGAGTAGGGGTAACATAATAGTAACATATTATTAAAAATTGAGATTATCGTATAGGAAAGTAATAATGAGCATTTTTCAAAGTACTTTATAGTATGATCATTTAGTTTTGGGTGAGTAGGTGGTTTTTGGAGTTGAGTCTTAAATTGATTTTCAGACAAGATTATCTTAATATTTACTGGTAATGAATTCCAGATTCTGGGGCCTCTTTATGTGCATAGAATTTTTACATAGGTTGATATGAACACGGGGTATATAAAAAAGTGATCTGTGTCTTGTGTTGTGGTCATGGGTCACACCCAAGATAAGTTTTACCGGCCTTCAAGAAGCTGTAACCAAACAGATTCAGTGGCTGACGCTTCTAATTTTATATCTTGTCTAACACAACAGTTTAAATTGTCTCTGACATACATCGCTACTCCACCACCCTTCCTGTTGACCCTATCAGTGTGGAATAATTTATAGCCTTGTAAGTGACATTCAGAAGGCAACTCTCTATCTTTCAGATTGAGCCAGGTCTCTGTTATAGCAATAATATCTATGTTTCCTGCACTTGCAATTAATCTTAACTCATCTATCTTATTTCTTACACTCCTGCTATTAGTATAGTAAACCTTAAGGGAGCTAGTCTCTTTTTTCCCCTCTACTGTCTCCTTTGTTTGCTGACCTGATCCATTGTCTATTTGTAAATTTATGATGAATTTCTTTTATACATTTACTGTTTTCAGCCTTAGTGTTGCAAACTGACTGTTTCCCACATACACCCATACCTCTATCCTCTATCAGTTTAAAATCCTAGGCATGTCAGCAATGGCCCTCTCAATCGAGTTGGCAAGTGCTTCCCCCCTGTCCCAGAGAGATGTACCCCATCCCTTGCATACATATCATGTTTGCCATAAAAGTTGTCCCAGTTGTCAATGAATGGGACTGCAAGTTCCTTGCAGTATCTGTCTAGCCAGCAATTTACACCAATTGCCCTAGATAACCATTCATTTCTCACTCTCCTTCTAAGCAAGATGCTACATATAATTGGGACCCCTCACTTAGACTTGATTAGCTCTATAGCTGACCTGTACTTATCCAGCAGCTCTTCTCTACCCTTCCCAATATCATTTCCACCAGCACTGAGACAGATAATGGGCTTGTTCCCATTACCTGACATGATATTATCCAACCTGTTGACTATGTCACCTACCACAAGAATTCTCTTACCTCTATTAGCAGGGGAAGTAGTACCTTTACCTTCACTGGCCACTGAAGTACACTCATCCTGAATAACAGAGAAGCTATTTCTTACCTTCAAATCTTCTCTTAACTTTCCTTATTTTGATGCTCCTCCCATTACTGGGTACCACTCGCCACTCACTAACCACTGAAGTACACTTCGTCCTGGAGAACAGAGAATCGATTTCCTACTTTCACATCTTCTCTGTTAACCTTCTTTATCTTCCTTCTTCCTGATTTGTGAACCACTTGCCACTTAAAGCGGCTGCTACTTTCACTGTTGGTAACCATTTCCTCCTTACCAGCTCCAACCATCTCACACTCACTCCCACACCCATCTAGGCGAAGCTTCAGCCTCCTATTTTCCTCCTGAAGAAGTAGAACCTCCTTCTTCAACACTTCAACCTGAGATTCTAAAACACTGCAGTGAGCCATGTGCTCGGTATCACCCCACGCTAATTCCCAGACAGCTTAGGACAGGTATGACCACACGTGAATCTTTTTCTGAAGGTAATAAAACAAAAAGTACGAAATTTTATTAAAAATTGTGGTCTATTTGTTAGGAAATTATAGATCCATCTACCAACTTTTCCTGTTATTCCTTTATCACGCATTTTGTGTGCTATTACACCATGGTCACACTTGTCAAAGGCTTTTGCAAAGTCTGTGTATATTACATCTGCATTCTGTTTGTCTTCTAGAGCATCCAGGACCTTGTCGTAGTGGTCCAGTAGTTGGGACAGACAGGAGCGACCTGCTCTAAACCCATGCTGCCCTGGATTGTGTAACTGATGGGTATCTAGATGAGTGGCGATCTTGCTTCTTAGAACTCTTTCAAAGATTTTTATGATATGGGACGTTAGCGCTATTGGTCTGTAGTTCTTGCTTTGCTTTACTGCCCTCTTTGTGGAGTGGGGCTATGTCTGTTGTTTTTAGTAATTGAGTGACGACCCCAGTGTTCATGCTCCTTCTCCATAGGATGTTAAAAGCATGTGATAGGGGCTTCTTGCAGTTCTTGATGAACACGGAATTCCACGAGTCTGGGCCTGTCACGAGTGCATGGGCATGTCATTTATCGCCTTTTCGAAGTCATTCGGGGTCAGGATAATATCAGACAGGTGTGTGTCTACCAAATTCTGTCTCGCTCATCAAAAATTCATTTAGGTCTTCGACTCTCATTCTGGTTAGCGGCTCGCTAAAAACCGAGTCATACTGGGACTTTAGTAGCTCACTCATTTCCTTGCTGTCATCTGTGTAATACCCATCCCGTTTAAGTAGGGGCCTAATACTGGATGTTCTCGACTTTGATTTGGCATAAGAAATACTTTGGGTTTCTTTCAATTTCGTTTATGGCTTTTAGTTCTTCCCACATTTCTTGACTCCTGTAAGATTCCTTTAGCTTTAGTTCGATGTTTGCTATTTCTCTGACCAGTGTCTCCCTACGTATTTCAGATAAATTGGCCTCTTGTAGCCGCTCTGTTATTCTTTGCATTCGCCTGTATAGGGAGCGCCTTTCTCTTTCTAGTTTACATTTTCTCCTCCTTTTCCTTAAGGGAATATGCCTTGAGCATACCTCAAGTGCCAGAGTTAATTTGTTCTAGACATAGGTTAGGATCCATGATGCTTAGGCTATCTTCCCAGGTACAGATATACATAAATACAGGTACAGTGGACCCAGTAACAAACACCCGGAAATCGTACAATTATGTAAGTATAATATTGTAAGTGCTTGTGGAAGTGTATTTTGGGGTCTGAAATAGACTAACCTACTGACATTATTCCTTAAGGGAGTAAATTCGTTGGTAATGGCACTTGAGCAGGCTTCTGGAATGAAGTTTTACGTTACTCGGGGGTCCACTGTATTATTATAGTATAATAATAAAATACAGTGGAACCCCAGTTAACGAACACCCCGGAAATCGTGTAATTATGTAAGTATAATATTGTAAGTGCTTGTGGAAGTGTATTTTTGGGGGTCTGAAATGACTAACCTAAATGACATTTTTCTTAAAGAAGTAAATTCGTTCAGTAATGGCACTTGAGCAGGCTTCTACAATGAATTTTTCGTTAACCGGGGTTCCACTGTATTAAAGGACCCCACTGTAAATAAGTCACTTTGACTTTTTGGGTTATCCTAGGTAATCTACACATGGTTACACATATGCTGCTACACATATGTTGCCTGTGTACACATATGCTGTTGCACATATGCTGCTACACATATACTATGTATGATAATGCTTGTACAGTGGTACCGTTTCGATATTTTTCATTCAGAATGCTGTTCAAGTGCCATTACCAAACGAATTTATCTCTTTAAGAAAAGTTGTAAAATAGACTAGTCTTTTAGACCCAAAATTACATTAAGCATTTAAAAAAACTTACATAAGGGTAGTTTGGGACCATGTAGGTACCACTGTACTTTTTATACCTGAATAAACTTACATAAATTATCATACATAGCAGTATATGCGTAATTACCTAAGATAACCCAATATTTTATTACTTGTAAACTACATTTTTACACAGCACAAAGAAAATAAAATTCGTTTCTTCGTTCTATATCACGCTGAAATAAATTATTATTATACTACAAAACACTTTCACCTTGACACAATGTAATATCCTCAGATTGTAATTTGAGTAAACATATTATCTGCTATAAACATAAGCTAATGTTTAAAGATAAGATTTCTTCGGATTTTTAACCCCGGAGGGTTAGCCACCCAGGATAACCCAAGAAAGTCAGTGCGTCATCGAGGACTGTCTGTCTTATTTCCATTGGGGTCCTTAATCTTGTCCCCCAGGATGCGACCCACACCAGTCGACTAACAACCCAGGTACCTATTTGTTGCTAGGTGAACATGACAACAGGTGTAAGGAAACACGTCGAAATGTTTCCACCCGCCGGGAATCGAACCCGGGCCCTCCGTGTGTGAAGCGAGAGCTCTGGCCACCAGACCACCGGGCCACCTAACTATAACGAACTTAATCAATTTCTGTAGTATTTAGTCTGCCCATACTGCCATGGCATGATAGTGGCTCTCTTTGCACTTCAATTCATAATTGTAATTACAAAATCTCGATGTAAACTTGCAATGAAATAAAAATATTATATTATTTTTAGCTGGTTGAACCCCTCCAGAACCCTCCGTGGTTTCACCCTCTCCAGACCACACTGCTGTGCGACCCTTACGGATTTAGCGCATACTTACGGTTATTATAATAACAATCCAGAATCCACTGCTGCTGTACCCCCACAAATATCAATTGTAACGGCTGAGAAAAATTATTATTGAGGAGGATGAGCCGAGGCGGCCACCACACCTCTCGGTTACTCACTCAACTGCGTCTAAAAAAAATGAAAATAAAAAAAAAAGTGCTTGGGATGTCAACATTATGCGACCATCCTGACAATTATGTTGTTATTACACAAACACACAGACAAAACTTTTATTTCTTTGTGTAGTGTACAAAAAAAAATGTAGCTGTAATGAGAGAAGTTAGTTTGATATCTTTATTATGCACCCCATTCCCACCCTGTGGGCGGAGTCACTATCAGAATGTCAGTCACTAGCCTGCTAGCATAATATTGATATTGATGATAATAACAATAATTATAGTGATCAAAATACTACTACTACTACTACTACTAATAATAATAATAATAATAATGTACATGTATAGTAATAATAATAATAATATCTTTATTTCTACAAGTACATGTACAAGGTATACAGACCATAGCTGACATCAATGACATAGTACTATATAGAAAGCCCCTTGTTATGCAGAGCATTTCCCGCAAATTAGGTCAATTTTGTCCAAGGATGCGACCCACACCAGTCCACTAACACCCAGGTACCCATTTTACTGATGGGTGAACATAGTTTTTTTAGTTTAATATCTTTATTATGCACCCCATACCCATCCTGTGGGCGGTAGTCAACAGATTACAGAGGTACATAATGGGTCCAGGGACTGGGCCCCAAAGTTTTGATAGCTGAGCGGGGCCAGGAGCTGAGTATCGACCCTTGCAACCACAATTAGGTGAGTACAGACAACCGGTATAAGGAAACACGTCCAATGTTTCCATCCCTTCGCTGGGAATCGAACCCGGACCCTCACTGTGAAGCCCGTTACCCATCCCAACGGTTGGGCTGGGTAACGGGCTGTGGCGATGCTTCTCTTCATGATGTCGTTGACCTCCTCATGTCTAGCATACTTCCCTTCTGATGTGTGACACACGAGACCATGAAGTCCGAATTGATCAGCCGTCGCCCTGCCACAAATACACCTATGTTCGGTGAGGATGGGAGCGGCTAGGCGAGGAGCAACACCAATCCGAATGGCCTGTGGGTCGAGTCGAGTGCCCAGGGAGGAATTGGAAACAGCTCTGAAATCTCCTGAGTGTGGTGCCTTCACCGCTAGGAGATGAGCTTTAGCTTTGTCCTTTCCTGAAACGTTGGTGAGCTTTGTGTTGGCGATTTTTTTCCATGATCGACTTGTCCCAAAGGGACTGTTTGTGCTCTTCGGGAGGAGCTGGTCCACTGGAGGAGTCTGCAAGAATGTCCCACTGTATGGCTGCTTCAGTGAACCTTGGGTCTTGAACTCCTACCGCGTCTCTCAAGCGTTCGGGAACACTCTTCTTAACTAATCCACTGGAAGCCAAACACGAAGACAAATGCAGGTAAAGCTACCTGCGTTGCTTTGCGCACCCCTATACCTCCCAGTCGCACTGGGAGAGTTACCTGATCCCATTGCTGATCTTCTAGTGACAGATTCATTGCCTTCTTAAAGGTTGATCTCAAGAGTGCGTCATAATCGTCGAGTGTTGGGTTGTTAAAAGAGGGTGCGCACCTCAGGAAGTGAGTCTTGGCATAGTAAGACACCTTGTGAGGAGATACAGAGCATCATGGGCATCAAGATCGCTTATTCTCTTCTGGTCATTCAGTTTGTCCTTGAGGACCGTGTCGATGGCCTGATGACCCAGCGGTGCTCCCAAGAGGGTACTGTACCTGGAGAGAGTTCCAGGGGTCAACGCCCCCCACGGCCCGGTCTGTAACCAGGCCTCATGGTGGATCAGGGCCTGATCAACTAGGCTGTTACTGCTGGCCGCACGCAGTCCAACGTACGAACACACAGCCCGGCTGGTCAGGTACCGACTTTAGGTGCCTGTCCAGTGTCTGCTTGAAGACAGCCAGGGGTCTATTGATAATCCCCCTTATGTAACCTGGGAGGCAGTTGAACAGTCTTGGGCCCCTGACACTTATTGTGTTGTCTCTCAACGTGCTAGTGGCACCCCTGTTTTTCATTGGGAGGATGCTGCGTCGTCTGCTGAGTCTTTTGCTTTCGTAGGGAGTGATTTTCGTGTGCAAGTTTGGTACTAATCCCTCTAGGATTTTCCAAGTGTATATAAAAATGTATCTCTCCCGCCTGCATTCTAGGAAGTACAGGTTTATGAACTTCAAGCGTTCCCAGTAATTGAGGTGGTTTATCGCAGTTATGCGTGCCGTGAAGGTTCTAGGTCAGCAATTTCACCTGCCTTGAAAGGTGCAGTTAGTGTGCAGCAATATTCCAGCATAGATAGAACAAGCGACCTGAAGAGTGTCATCATGGGCTTGGCATCCCTGGTTTTGAAGGTTCTCATCCATCCTGTCATTTTTCTAGCAGATGCGATTGCTGCAGTGTTATGGTCCTTGAAGGTGAGATCCTCTGACATGATCACTCCCAGGTCTTTGACATTAGTTTTTCGCTCTATTGTGTGGTTGGAAATTGTTTTATACTCCGACGAAATTTTAATTTCCTCACGGAGTAATTTAAATTTCTCATCATTGAACTTCATATTGTTTTCTGCAGCCCATTTAAAGATTTGGTTGATGTCTGCTTGGAGTCTTGCAGTGTCTTCAATGGTGGACACTGTCATGCAGATTCGGGTGTCATCTGCAAAGGAAGACACGGCACTGTGGCTTATATCCCTGTCTATGTCAGATATGAGGATGAGGAACAAGATGGGAGCGAGTACTGTGTCTTGTGGACCAGAGCTTGTCACCGTAGCCGCCTTAGACTTTACTCTGTTGACTACTACTCTTTGTGTTCTATTTGTTAGGAAATTATAGACATATCTATGTACCAACTTTTCCTGTTATTCCTTTATCACGCATTTTGTGTGCTATTACACCATGGTCACACTTGTCAAAGGCTTTTGCAAAGTCTGTGTATATAACATCTGCATTCTTTGTCTTCTAGAGCATCCAGGACCTTGTTGTAGTGGTCCAGTAGTTGGGACAAACAGGAGCGAAATGCTCTAAACCCATGCTGCCCTGAGTTGTGTAATTGATGGGTATCTAGATGAGTGGCGATCCTGCTTCTTAGAACCCTTTCAAAGAATTTTATGATATGGGACGTTATCACTATTGGTCTGTAGTTCTTTGCTATTGCTTTACTGCCCCCTTTGTGATAAGATAAGATAAGAATTCTTCGGATTTTTAACCCCGGAGGGTTAGCCACCCAGAATAACCCAAGAAAGTCAGTGCGTCATCGAGGACTGTCTGTCTTATTTCCATTGGGGTCCTTAATCTTGTCCCCCAGGATGCGACCCACACCAGTCGACTAACAACCCAGGTACCTATTTGCTGCTAGGTGAACATGACAACAGGTGTAAGGAAACACGTCGAAATGTTTCCACCCGCCGGAAATCGAACCCGGGCCCTCCGTGTGTGAAGCGAGAGCTCAAGCCACCGGGCCACCGGAGTGGGGCTATGTCTGTTGTTTTTAGTAACTGCGGGATGACCCCCCAGTGTCCATGCTCCCTCTCCATAGGATGTTAAAAGCACGTGATAGGGCTTCTTGCAGTTCTTGATGAACACGGCGTTCCATGAGTCTGGGCCTGGAGCGGAGTGCATGGGCATGTCATGTGTGTGTGTGTGTGTGTGTGTGTGTGTGTGTGTGGATGTGTATGCCTAACAGTGTAAGATGTAATTGCAAACGATGATATATCGCAAGCCTTTGTGAACAACACACATGTAAAACATGGACACCACTGCCCCACACCATTGCCTAGCACTAATTGACTCGTTGGTTATTGACCTCTACACTGACTAACCAGAAATAGCCTTTCTGAGGTCGACATAGCCAATCAAAGCCATACACGCAATAGCTACCTCGCACACACAGACACAGACACACGCATGCGCAACCTGGTCACCTCTGACCTCATGGTCTGGTCATTTAACTCTAAACTCACACTAACCAGAAATAGTTAAGTCAAGTTATTCAAAGGGAGTGGGGGTGGGGGCACCCTTTCTTTCTATTTTCTGATGCCCCCACACACACTTTATTTGTAATTCCTTTTATCAATTAAACTAATTTTTTATTACATTTTGTTATAAAAGAAGTCATTCTTAGGAGGGCCACTCGGGCAGGGAGGCCCAGGGCATTTGCCCCCTTATAAATCCAGCCCATTAGTATATGTATGTTATATGGGAGTTGAAGGAAAGCTGGAAGAATAGGGACAGAACTGGATGAGAACAGCAAGTTCCAGAATTTCTTTGACATTGCATATTGCTGTCAAGATTACATTAATGTAATGAGGACCCCAATGGAAATAAGTCACTGTCTTTTTTTGGGTTATCCTAAAGACAAAGACAAGAAAAAGTTTTATTTCATTTTGATACAATATTTGTACTGAGTTAGGCGACATTTGGTTGTGCATGTAGGTAATTTACACTGTATGATAATTGTACTTATGTGCACTTGTGCTTAAATAAACTTATTAACAGTAGCTTTGAAGAGGTTGGCATCTGCCATTTTTCTTGGTAACTGCCAGCATAGTTCTGCCCGGGTCTTGTCTATGAGGTGACCCGGCATCTGCCATCAGTTGGAATCAGCAGGCAGAGTTCCAGATTTTAGGGTTAAGAACACTGACAGTAATGGAAATAAAGTACACTTACTGGCTTTCTTGAGTTATCCAAGATTTCTAACCCTCCAGCTTAAAATTCCAAAGAAAGTTGTATTCTTATTCTATCCTTATGGGTTTTATGCTTCTCCCACTGGAAATAATTAACTGTGACTTTATCTGGGCTATCCTAGGTAATTTACATTGTGTATGATAATTGTATTTAAGTGTACCTGTAACATTCATGTACCTATTACTGTGATCTGATCCTCTCTTTAATTTAATGTAAATAACTCAGTTCACCTTATTCCTGGTGTATCTCCTTTTATTGTAACTGCTTTTCACACGGGTTAGGTTAGGCAATTTTGTCAGGAAACAGGTCAAGTGTTTCCTGACGCGGGTCTTAGATGATGACCCGCTGTTGGAGCTTGAAGGTGAGATCCTTGGTCATCTGACCGAGGCCTTCCGCTGGCTTACTCCTCCATCCCTTTAAAAATAATGGTCATAGTTGTAACCACTTTTTATTTGTATTTATGTGTACCTGTATCTAAATAAACTTACTTTTTAAAATATATTTGTTAGTTTATTTTAGAAAATCACATATACATACAGATGTTGACGTGCGTATATCTACATACACATACAATTACATACACATATACCCAAATACACTTACATATTGATCAAAACATGTTTGAATGATTCGTGTTATATTACGTAAAAATTTGTTCAAATATTATTGTCATAGTTAACTCTGCCAGGACCCCAATGGAAATAAATAAGTCACTTTGTCTGACGTTTTTGGGTTATCCTGGGTTCTCTACACATATGCTGCTATGTATGGCTCTGGTGGCCTGGTGGCTAAAGCTTCGCTTCACACGGTGAGGGCCTGGGTTCGATTCCCAGCCAGGGTAGAAACATTGGGCGTGTTTCTTTACACCTGTTGTCTATGTTCCCCATCAGTAAAATGGGTACCTGGGTGTTAGTCGACTGGTGTGAGTCGCATCCTGGGACACTGACCTAATTTGCCCGAAATGCTCAGCATAACAAGCGGCTTTCTATATAGTAGTATGTCATTGATGTCAGCTAGGACTGTATACCATGTACATGTACTTGTAGTAAATAAAGATATTATTATTATTATGATAATGTATGTTACTGTATTTGTGTCTAATCGACATGTGCCATGTCTAAATAAACTATTATTATCATTATTATTATTATTATTATTATTATTATTATTATTATTATTATTATTATTATTATTATTATTATTATTATTATTATTATTATTATTATTATTATTATTATTATTATTATTATTATTATTATCATTATAAAATGGTAACTAACTAACCTGAATAAACTTACTTAACGTAGCTGGACCTCTGGTGGTAACGAGAGGAACTTCTTCCCACAACACGAGAGGGAGGTTTGACACGTTCAAAATGTGCAACATCATATATTTTTGCCTCTGTTACGATCCCCTTTGCTCATCAAGTTTTAATACTTAGTTAACATATTGTAAGTTTGTGTTTGAGCCTTATGATTATTGTGTCAGTGAAGATTTTGTGCTTATGGATTTTATTTGGGGGGGGGGGATCTTTGGAATGGACCCATCAAGTTTATTTAGGCACAGGTATAAGTACAATTATCATACATAGTGTAAATTACCTAGGATAACCCAAAAAAGTTAGTGAATTATTTCCATTGGGGTCTTTGAATGTATTTCCACGGGTCCTTGAATGTATTTCCATTGGGGTCCTTGAACGTCTTTCCATTGGGCCCTTGAACATATTTTCATTGGGCCCTTGAACATATTTCCATTGGGCCCTTGAACATATTTCCATTGGGCCCTTGAACATATTTCCATTGGGCCCTTGAACATATTTCCATTGGGCCCTTGAACATATTTCCATTGGGCCCTTGAACATATTTCCATTGGGCCTTGAACATATTTCCATTGGGCCCTTGAACATATTTCCATTGGGCCCTTGAACATATTTCCATTGGGCCCTTGAACATATTTCCATTGGGCCCTTGAACATATTTCCATTGGGCCCTTGAACATATTCCCATTGGGCCCTTGAACATATTTCCATTGGGCTCTTGAACATATTTCCATTGGGCCCTTGAATGGGCCCTTGAACATATTTCCATTGGGCCCTTGAACATATTTCCATTGGGTCCTTGATGACGATTTTATTTGGATTAATAACTCAATGGGTAAGCAACCCAGTAAAACCCAAGAAAGTCTTTCAGTGTGGCTTATTTCCATTAGGGCCTATTTATTGTGTTCTCCAGTATGCGACTCACAACAGTCCGCAAACATCCTGTGAGTAATTTTAAAATATGATTAACTAAAGTTGCTTTATTCTTTTTGCAACATTCAGCATATCCTGTTGTAATTCATCCTAGCCTACATGCTCGTTTGGACCCAGATCCAGAGTAAATCTCATCATTTTGTTCTGGGTGATTTGTGGTCAGCCTCTCAGTTTTTTTTTTAGAACAGAGTACCACGATGAGCAAGAATAATCGACATGACGTTGTGTAAGAGCTAGACATAGGGTCCCGTGAGCCTCAGTAGGCAGACACTGTGACTCTCTGCACTATATTATTCACTATCAACTCTCCCTTTGACACAAGCATGTCAGGAGAATTGATAATGAACAATGTAGTAAAAAAAAGCAAATACTAGGATAAAGTTCCTTTATAGACAGGCACAGTGTCTACCTTATGACCAAAAATAACCCAACCTAAAATACCTAATGTAAATTTATTCCTGATAACAGTGGATGGGACTGGTGCATTGTTGCTTATGCTCCCTGTGATTGGCCGAGGCATGTCAAATGACTCATTACTGACTGTTGATTGGCCCTAACACTATATATGAGTCAAAATAAGGTTATTATTCTTTGCTTATGTCTCCCCCAAAAAATTATACAAGAAATAACAATATTTACTGGGGTGTAGATACCTTACTTTCATTTTGAAAGGAAAATAATGCCTGAATTCTCGAAAGGATTCTCTCTCTCTCTCTCTCTCTCTCTCTCTCTCTCTCTCTCTCTCTCTCTCCATCTCTCTCTCTCTCTCTCTCTCATCTCTCTCTCTCCATCTCTCTCTCCATCTCTCTCTCTCTCTCCATCTCTCTCTCTCCATCTCTCTCTCCATCTCTCTCTCCATCTCTCTCTCCATCTCTCTCCTCTCTCTCTCTCCATCTCTCTCTCTCCATCTCTCTCTCCATCTCTCTCCATCTCTCTCCATCTCTCTCCATCTCTCTCTCCATCTCTCTCTCCATCTCTCTCTCATCTCTCTCTCTCTCCATCTCTCTCTCCATCTCTCCATCTCTCTCTCCATCTCTCTCTCCATCTCTCTCTCATCTCTCCTCTCTCTCTCCATCTCTCTCTCCATCTCTCTCTCCATCTCTCTCTCTCTCTCTCTCTCCATCTCTCCATCTCTCTCTCTCCATCTCTCTCTCCATCTCTCTCTCTCTCCATCTCTCTCTCTCCATCTCTCTCCATCTCTCTCTCTCCATCTCTCTCTCCATCTCTCTCCATCTCTCTCTCTCCATCTCTCTCCATCTCTCTCTCCATCTCTCTCTCTCCATCTCTCTCTCCATCTCTCTCTCCATCTCTCTCTCCATCTCTCTCTCTCCATCTCTCTCTCATCTCTCTCTCTCCATTCTCTCTCTCCATTCTCTCTCCATCTCTCTCTCTCCATCTCTCTCCATTCTCTCTCCATCTCTCTCTCTCCATTCTCTCTCCATCTCTCTCCATCTCCATCTGTCTCTCTCCATTCTCTCTCCATCTATCTCTCTCCATCTCTCTCCATCTCTCGCCATCTCTCTCTCTCTCTCTCTCTCTCTCTCTCTCTCTCTCTCCATATATCTCTCTTCATCTCTCTGTCTCTCTCCATCTCTCTCTCTCTCCATCTCTCTCTCACCATCTCTCTCTCTCTCCATCCATCTCTCTCCATCTCTCTCTCTCTCCATCTCTCTTTCTCTCTTTCTCTCTCTCCATCTCTCTTTCTCTCTCCATCTCTCTCGCTGTCTGTCTGTCTCTGTGCCTGTCTGTCTGTCTCTATCTGTCTGACTCTGTCTATGTCTGTCTGTCTCTGTGTCTCTCTGTCTCTGTCTCTTTGTCTCTGTCTGTCTCTATCTGTCTATCTCTGTCTGTCTCTATCTGTCTATCTCTGTCTGTCTCTATCTGTCTATCTCTGTCTGTCTCTATCTGTCTATGTCTCTATCTGTCTATCTCTGTCTGTCTGTCTCTATCTGTCTATCTATGTCTCTGTCTCTGCCTCTCTGTCTCTCTCTGTCTCTATCTCTGTCTCTCTCTCTTTTCTTGATCTGGATATTACCCAAAGCATCTCTACTGATGGTGGTGTAAGGTTAAGTTATGTTAGGTTATGTTAAATTATTTGGGTTTTGTTAGGTTTGGTTATATTTCTTACCATTTGCTCAACAAAAAATATCTTAATTTGATGTCGAAACTTTCTAACTATAATTAAGGACCAAAATTTTCTAAGAAGCATTTGTTTACTATCACCCTACTTGCTGCTAAGTAAATGAGTGAAAAGTAACTACGTATGTACTGGTATATGAAAGGGATAACGTGTAAGGAAACGTACAACATTTCCACTCGCTACAGGATCAAAAAGTTCTCTTGAACCATGGAATAGGAGCTATACTCCCCTTCCTCAATTCTAACCTGATTACCTCCAGCTTCCCGTGATTAAAATATATCAAATGGTTAAGTTTTCTATGTGCGGGTTATTTGTATATTGTTCCAGTCATGGTATTGTGACTTTTTTTTGTTATTCATTGAATATGGTTTGCAGGTCAGTTGGTTTAGGTGAAAGTAAATTTATTCAGGTACAGGTACACACAAATAGTTACATAAATTATCATATATAGCAGTATGTATATGTGTAGATTACCTAGGATAACCCAAAAAAAGTTAGACAAAGTGACTTATATTCATTTTTTAATTTCTATTTGGGATTCTTTCTTTCTTGGGTTATCCTACATTTATTCTGCTTAATGTTCCACTAGTGAAGGCATATAATATGAGTATTGCAATTATTCACATGTGTTACTGTCTGCAAATCATTCCTTAGGCACTGTATGACCGCTACAGGTTTAGTGCTCCTTCCATGAATATGATAATGTAAATGTATACTTATTTTTCCTGATTCAGTATTAAAATACTGTATAGTACATACAATGAAATCAATTTTATCCATCTAAATGTTTCAGTATTTGTTACTGATACCATTTTATGAAATCTAGTAGGAAGCAAGTGTTGCATGAATGTGTTACGATTTTTACTCTTTATTAACATGGCTCTGTTGTTTTGCCTTCAGTAGGTCCAGTACTTAAGGTCAACCAGATAATGGATAAAGGTTCCCATAGACTGCATGAAAGAAGAAGAAACGTTGCTGAAAAATCAAAAGATAGTAAAGGAAAGGTAATTATCCTAGTAATGTAAGATGATGAAATTCAATTTAGAGTGTTACATTTCTTTGGCTATAAATGCCAGTGATTTATTGATTCCTTTATGCTGAGTGGAAATATTTGTAGTTCTCACTGATATGTACACAACTTTTCATTTTAAGAAGACCAGCAGTATCAGTCTTACAGGACACAACTCTATACTGTAGTCATCCATATTGGGGACAAAGTCTGTGGCTTCTTGAGGCTGCCCCTAACCATTAGTCTGTGTACACTAATAATTTTAGTAAGTACTGTATCCGACTTGTTACTTTATGATTAGACTCACTTCGTCTTGACCTTCATATTGTACTGTATACAGTATCTATGTCAGGAGCAAGATTTCCTTTGATTATTGAGATGCTCCAAGACCAAGGGCTGGGCTGCTTCCATGCAATCACCCACTTATTTACATCTTGCATTTAATTTTGCTTAACTTCATTAAACTGAAAGGACTATGGAATGTATTATATGAATGAAAATGCTGGTTATGTGAAAAATGATGTAATTAGAAGTAATTGTGAAAGGAACAATACATATGAACCTAATTATACAGTAAACCTGGTAAACATTTGTTCAGCTTGCATTTCAACATTTTATTTTACCATGTTTTGTTCCTTCGGTTGACTGTTCATTGAAATTTCATTTTCTGTTGAATCCTCATTTACTAAAATTCTTTTAACTAATTTTCTACATGCGTTGTCTTTATGACAGAAAACCTTTGTCTTCCATGTAATACAGAAGATATGTGATTTTATTTACTCTTTCAGTCCAAAAGGAGCACAAAGAATGAAGGGAGTATTATGCAAAAGGAAGTGCAGAGATACAAAGACAAAGAAAAAGTAAGCATTCATTATCTTAAATACAGTACTACAGTGGACCCCCAGTTTACGTACTGCTCCAAACTCGAACAATTATGTAAGTGTATTTTTGTAAGTGCTTTTGTAAGTGTATTTTTGGGGGTCTAAAAGAACTAATCTAATTTACATTATTCCTTATGGGAACAAATTCATTTGGTAACGGCACTTGAACAGCATTCTCGAACGAATTAATTACGTAAACCGGGGATCCACTGTATTTTATATTCTCATAGAGACCACTCATATATCCAGAAAGCTACCCAATTATGTCTCGAGAAATTATTTGAAATCTTTTATAAATATAGATGCTAATATAACAGTGTGGTTGCAAAAGCTGTTTCTATGTTTGTACCAAATATTAGCCAGTCCTTGCTAGAACTGCCCTATCAGTTTTATGTTCTCTCTATTTCATCCATTGATTTTTTTTTTTTTTTAAACCAGTTGTCTTCTATCAAGGTAGGGTGACCCAAAAAAATTTCTTTTTAAATTTAGTAATTAACACAAGAGGAGGGGTTACTAGCCTCTTGTTCCTGGTATTTTAGTCACCTTTTACAACATCCATGGCTAATGGAGGAAGGATTCTTCTCTACTTCCCCATGGAGATGAAAGGAAATAATATAAGAACAAGAACTAATAAGAAGATAGAAGTAGAAAGATGTACCTGTCATCTTGCATGTTTATGAGATAGAAAGAATAGACACCAGAAATCTTGCCGTTGTGTAAAACAGTGACTGGTTTCCATTTCACACTTGTTGGACAGGACTGTAGTACCTCTCTGGGTGGTTGCTGTCTACCAACCAACTACCTACTCTATTTATTGTCACTGCTAAAATACAGTACAAAGATTGAGAAAGAATATAATTTTCTCTGCTTAAATATAGAGGCATGTAGTTCTTTAGGGAAAATTAAATTTAGAGATTGCCTGACCTTTACAAAAATATTTCACATTTCATCTTCTTAACTTGATGTCCTGAATTACTGCAGTTTTGTAAATGTTACCTTACTCACATTCCAACAGCATGTCAAATCATAAAAACCACTTTCCTCTATTCACTCCTATCCACCATGCTCACACAAGCCTAGTGGATGTCCAAGCCCTTAGCACTCAAAACCTCCTTTACTCCCTCCCTTCCAACCTTTCCTAGGATAACCCCAACCCTTCCTTCCTTCCTTCCCTTCACCCAAGAATTATGCCCTCTAGTCATCCTGTTTTATTGTTATGCCATATATGATTTAGATGTTATTTTGTTTTAATTGCCTTTTGCTGAGTTCACAATCTCCTGGCTTAATTCGTTTTCCAATCTGTTCTTGCTTTCCTGTCTGTCTATTGTTTCCTCATTCAGACTTTAGTTTTTGGAAGTGAGAATATATTAGAAGCAGTAAAATCTTGAATTCGTTAATTACTGTAATTTTTTTCTGTCATGCAGAGTCTACAAAATGAAGAGGGGTCCATGGTGTCCAACAGGAGGATGACGGTTAGTGTCATGTTACCTGTAGTATTATAGAAAAAATTCTGAATACCTTCATTTCCCTAGGCAATGTATGACCCCTGTGGACTTTGTACTTCCCTCATGAATGTAATAATACATTGGTCCCTCGGTTTTCGTGTATCTCCAAACTCAAACATTTATGTAAGTGTATTTTCGTAAGTGCTGTTGCAAGTGTATTTTTGGGGGTCTGAAATAGACTAACCTACGTGACATTATTTCTTAAGGAAGTAAATTCGTTCGGTAATGGCACTTGAGCAGCATTCTGGAACGAATTTTCGGCGAAAACCGAGGGACCACTGTAATATGTACAAATTAATTTAGAGTACGTATTATGCATTCTTTACCTTGTGTCGTAATTGTGTACGCTTGTGCTACGCAGGCCAAGTAGTCCAATGAGTAGTAATGTACTTGGATCTGAGAAGCATGTTCACATCCACTAGCAAATTCTCCATAATATAGCAGAGAGAAAACTAGGTTGTACATAACTTTTATTGCTTTCTTTGAGTTAGTATTTTTTTGTAGTTGCATATTGTCACTTTATTTCTAGTTAGATATTGCAGCTCATTGGTAGAATATTCTGCTCATAACTGAAAGAACCAGTGTTTGATCTGTAGGAGAGTCGTGGGCAAGTCTCCTTACACCTGCTGCCCCTATTCACCGAGCAGTAAATAGGTACCTAGGTGTGAGTCGATGGTTGTGGGTTGCATTCTGAGGAAGATAACTGCATGTCGGTTTTAATAATCTAAGGAAAATCTACTTCCCTTTCACTCTCCTCAACATAATTATGGACCATCTTCACAGCAGCTGCTAACCACCAAGATACTGTACTCTGCTTGGTTTATTACAAAGTTGATGTTGGTTTTGGTGACAAGTTTTGAGGAATATGTTTAAGAGATAATGCTCTCTCAAGGGAAGTGTGTTGTCAGTGAGGGGCTCTTGATCCAAGGAAATGGAGCAGTATTTCCCTTCATTGGATCAAACCTGAATTCCTTTCATTCCCAAGGTTCTATATACCCTCTACTGGCTTAGCACTTGCCCCTGACTGTCAGAAATAAATAATGACATAAAGTTTTTGCAAACAAGTTGAAGTTGGGGATTACTCAAGTCTGTCATCCCTAAGTTATGGGAAACCAAGTTGTGTTATTTTCTTTACTTTTAGATATTTTGGAAGTTCAATTACTGTATTTTTTTGTCATAGTAAAATTCAGTTTGTATTAACATTTTGCAGGTGCTGTTTACTGGAAGGGTAATACTATAAAGATGTAATCCTTAAGAAATTGAATTATAACATGTTGGTGCTTTTTAATTTCAGATTCATCAGGGAATTTATTCACATGGGTGTTCTTCAGGAACTGTACACAGAGGTAAACTGGTTTTGGCACAGTTCTTAATTATCTTTGCGGATTTAACACTTTTTTTTTTAATACAGTGGAACCTCGGAATTCAAAGTTAATTGGTTCCAGAAGGCTGTTTGAGTGCCGATCTGTTCGAGTAAATTTTTTCCAACCACTTTTCTTCTTGGTTGGCTGTTATCACTAACCCTCTTAGGCCCCATGGTGACTTATTTATACAAATAATATTAAAAAACACCAAAAAATGCGAAGAAACACGAAGTTCTGGCAGGTTGTGTTTGTTTTGTCGAGTGCCGAGCAAACGGTCGACTACTGAGCGATTTGTTTACCGAACAAAACGTTCGAATAACCGAATTGTTCGAGTACAGAGGTTCCACTGTATTACTACAGTACTATATTCTCTTGCACATCCTTTGTATACATATATTGTATGTGAACATACCTACATTAAGGATGGGGCAATATAAATTTTTTTGGCCAATACCGATACTCAATTTTTAGGCTGATACCGATACCATAAAAATTAGCTGATACCCACTAATACTGGTATTGATATTAATTTTTTTTTTTCTTTTTTTTTTTCAACAAGTCGGCCGTCTCCCACCGAGGCAGGGTGACCCAAAAAGAAAGAAAATCCCCAAAAAGAAAATACTTTCATCATCATTCAACACTTTCACCACACTCATACATAATCACTGTCTTTGCAGAGGAGCTCAGATATGACAGCTGAGAAAAGTCCCTCCCAGCTGTCACTATCTCAGACCTCTCCTTTAAAGTGCAGGCATTGTACTTCCCATTTCCAGGACTCAAGTCCAATTAAATCAATTAACTGGTTTCCCTGAATCCCTTCACAAAATGTTACCCTGCTCACACTCCAACAGATCGTCATGTCCCAAAAACCATTCGTCTCCATTCACTCCTATCTAACACGCTCACACATGCTTGCTGGAAGTCCAAGCCCCTCGCCCACAAAACCTCCTTTACCCCTTCCCTCCAACCTTTTCTAGGACGACCCCTACCCCCCCTTCCTTCCCCTACAGATTTATACGCTCTCCAAGTCATTCTACTTTGATCCATTCTCTCTAAATGACCAAACCACCTCAACAACCCCTCTTCAGCCCTCTGACAAATACTTTTAGTAACTCCACACCTTCTCCTAATTTCCACATTCGAATTTTCTGCATAATATTTACACCACACATTGCCCTTAGACAGGACATCTCCACTGCCTCCAGCCTCCTCCTCGCTGCAGCATTTGCAACCCATGCTTCACACCCATATAAGAGTGTTGGTACCACTATACTTTCGTACATTCCCTTCTTTGCCTCCATGGATAATGTTTTTTGTCTCCACAGATACCTCAATGCACCACTCACCTTTTTTCCTTCATCAATTCTATGGTTAACCTCATCCTTCATAAACCCATCCACTGACACGTCAACACCCAAATATCTGCAAACATTTACAGTGGTACCTCGACTTACGATGGTCCCCAAACACACCCTTTTATGTAAGTTTATTTTTTTAAATGTTTTTATAAGTGTACTTTTAGGGGTCTAAACAGACTAGTCTATTTTACATTATTTCTTAAGGAGATAAATTCGTTTGGTAATGGCACTTGAACAGCATTCTGGAATGAAAAAATATCGTAAGTCGAGGTACCACTGTACTTCTTCCATAATCCCTCTCTCCAATGTAATATCCAATTTTTCTTTATTTAAATCGTTTGATACCCTCATCACCTTACTCTTATCTATGTTCACTTTTAACTTTCTACCTTTACACACTCTCCCAAACTCGTCCACTAACCTTTGCAACTTTTCTTTAGAATCTCCCATAAGCACAGTATCATCAGCAAAAAGTAACTGTGTCAACTCCCATTTTGCATTTAATTCTCCATAATTTAATCCCACCCCTCTCCCCAACACCCTAGCATTTACTTCTTTTACAACCCCATCTATAAATATATTAACCCTTAAACTGTCCAAACGTAGATCTACGTTTACTCGCGTACTGCTCCGAATATTTTGAGAAAAAAATAAATTGTTCTTTTTGTTTAAAATGAAGAGTGCATTTTGTTTGTCATTCCCAAATTTTGTAATACTGCACACAGTGGGTGCACAGACCCATTCTCTAATCTCTAGGCAACTCAGGCTTATCGTGGCAAGGTTAAAAGCATTTGAAAAAAAACGTAGATCTACGTTCGGAGCAGTACGCGAGTAAACGTATATCTACGTGTGGACAGTTTAAGGGTTAAACAACCATGGTGACATTACACATCCCTGTCTAAGACCTACTTTTACCGGGAAGTAATCTCCCTCTCTCCTACACACCCTAACCTGAGCCTCACTATCCTCATAAAAACTCTTTACAGCCTTCAGTAACTTACTACCTATTCCATACACTTGCAACATTTGCCACATTGCTCCCCTATCCACTCTATCATATGCCTTTTCTAAATCCATAAATGCAATAAAAACTTCTCTACCTTTATCTAAGTACTGTTCACATATATGCTTCACTGTAAACACTTGATCTACACATCCCCTACCCACTCTAAAGCCTCCTTGCTCATCTGCAATCCTACTCTCTGTCTTACCTCTAATTCTTTCAATAATAACCCTGCCATACACTTTACCTGGTATACTCAGTAGACTTCTTCTTTCTTTCAACACGTCGGCCGTTTCCCACTGAAGCGGGGTGGCCCAAAAGGAAAAACGAAAGTTTCTCCTTTTACATTTAGTAATATATACAGGAGAAGGGGTTACTAGCCCCTTGCTCCCAGCATTTTAGTCGCCTCTTACGACACGCATGGCTTACGGAGGAAGAATTCTGTTCCACTTCCCCATGGAGAACTCAGTAGACTTATTCCCCTATAATTTTTACACTCTCTTTTATCCCCCTTCCCTTTATATAAAGGAACTATACATGCTCTCTGCCAATCCCTAGGTACCTTCCCCTCTTTCATACATTTATTAAACAAAAATACCAACCACTCCAGCACTATATCCCCCCCTGCTTTTAACATTTCTGTCATGATTCCGTCAATTCCAGCTGCTTTACCCCTTTCATTCTACGTAATGCCTCACGCACCTCCCCCACACTCACATCCTGCTCTTCTTCACTCCTAAACGATGTTGTACCTCCCTGGCCAGTACATGAAATTACCGCCTCCTTTTTCATCGACATTTAAAAGTTCCTCAAAATATTCCGCCATCTACCCAATACCTCCAGCTCCCCATCTACTAACTCCCTACTCTGTTTTAACTGACAAATCCATTCGTTCCTAGGCTTTCTTACCTTGTTTATCTCACTCCAAAATTTTTCTTGTTTTCAGCAAAATTTCTTGACAGAGCCTCTCCCATTCTTTCATCCGCTCTTCTTTTGCACTCTCTCACCACTCTCTTCACCTTTCTTTACTTTCCATATACTCTGCTCTTCTATTAACACTTTGTTTTGTAAAAACCTCTCATAAGGTACCTTTTCTCTTTTATCACACCCTTTACTTCTTCATTCCACCACTCACTCCTCTTTCCTCCTGCACCCACCCTCCTATAGCCACAAACTTCTGCCCCACATTCTAATACTGCATTTTTAAAACTATCCCAACTGTCTTCAACCCCCACTACTCCTACTTGCACTAGCCCACCTTTCTGCCAATAGTTGCTTATATCTCACCCTAACTTCCTCCTCCCTTAGTTTATACACTTTTACCTCTCTCTTACTTGCTGTTGCCATTTTCTTTTGTCCATCTACCTTTTACTCTAACTGTAGCTACAACCAAATAATGATCTGATATATCCGTGTTCTCTATAAACATGTACATCCTGAAGCCTACTATCAACCTTTTATCCACCAATACATAATCAACAAACTACTTTCCTTACGTGCTATATCATACCTTGTATATTTATTTATCCTCTTTTTCATAAAATATGTATTACTTATTACCAAACCTCTTTCTACACATAGCTCAATTAATGGTTCCCATTTACATTTACCCTGCACCCCAAATTTACCTACTACTCCATCCACAACATTTTACCCACTTTAGCATTAAGATCCCCAACCACAATTACCTCTCACTTGGTTCAAAACTCCCCACACACTCACTCAACATTTCCCAAAATCTCTCTCTCTCCTTACACTTCTCTCTTCTCCAGGTGCATAAACACTTACTATAACCCACTTTTCACATCCAACCTTTATTTTACTCCACATAATCCTTGAATTTATACATTTATATTCCTTCTTTACCTGCCAAATCTACTAAAAACGAGAAGAAGAAAAACTTTATAAAATTGGGTTGTCTGAATGTGCGTGGATGTAGTGCGGATGATAAGAAAGAGATGATTGCCGATGTTATGAATGAAAAGAAGTTGGATGTCCTGGCCCTAAGCGAAACAAAGCTGAAGGGGGTAGGCGAGTTTCAGTGGGGAGAAATAAATGGGATTAAGTCGGGAGTATCTGAGAGAGTTAGAGCTAAGGAAGGGGTAGCAATAATGTTGAAGGATCAGTTATGGAAGGAAAAGAGGGAATATAAATGTGTAAATTCAAGGATTATGTGGATTAAAATAAGGGTCGGATGCGAAAAGTGGGTCATAATAAGCGTGTATGCACCTGGAGAAGAGAGGAGTGTAGAGGAGAGAGAGAGATTTTGGGAGATGTTAAGCGAATGTATAGGAACTTTTGAACCAAATGAGAGAGTAATTGTGGTAGGGGACCTAAATGCTAAAGTGGGAGAAACATGCAGAGAGGGTGTAGTAGGTAAGTTTGGGGTGCCAGGTGTAAATGATAATGGGAGCCCTTTGATTGAACTTTGTATAGAAAGGGGTTTAGTTATAGGTAATACATATTTTAAGAAAAAGAGGATAAATAAGTATACAAGATATGATGTAGGGCGTAATGACAGTAGTTTGTTGGACTATGTATTGGTAGATAAAAGACTGTTGAGTAGACTTCAGGATGTACATGTTTATAGAGGGGCTACAGATATATCAGATCACTTTTTAGTTATAGCTACAGTGGGAGTAAAAGGTAGATGGGATACAAGGAAAATAGAATCAGTAAGTAAAAGAGAGGTGAAGGTTTATAAACTAAAAGAGGAGGCAGTTAGGGTAAGATATAAACAACTATTGGAGGATAGATGGGCTAGTGAGAGTGTAGGCAATGGGGTCGAAAATGTATGGGGTAGATTTAAAAATGTAGTGTTAGAGTGTTCAGCAGAAGTTTGTGGTTACAGGCGAGTGGGTGCGGGAGGGAAGAGGAGCGATTGGTGGAATGATGATGTAAAGAGAGTAGTAAGGGAGAAAAAGTTAGCATATGAGAGGTTTTTACAAAGTAGAAGTGATGCAAGGAGGGAAGAGTATATGGAGAGAAAAGAGAGGTTAAAGAGTGGTGAAGCAATGTAAAAAGAGAGCAGATGAGAGAGTGGGTGAGATGTTATCAGCAAATTTTGTTGAAAATAAGAAAAAGTTTTGGAATGAGATTAATAAGTTGAGGAAGCCTAGAGAACAAATGGATTTGACAGTTAAAAATAGGAGAGGAGAGTTATTAAATGGAGAGTTAGAGGTATCGGGAAGATGGAGAGAATATTTTGAGGATTTGTTAAATGTTGATGAAGACAGGGAAGCTGTGATTTCGTGTGTAGGGCAAGGAGGAATAACATCTTGTAGGAGTGTGGAAGAGCCAGTTGTGGGTGTAGGGGGAAATTCGTGAGGCAGTGGGTAGAATGAAAGGGGGTAAGGCAGCTGGGATTGATGGGATAAAGATAGAAATGTTAAAAGCAGGTGGGGATATAATTTTGGAGTGGTTGGTGCTATTATTTAATATATGTATGGAAGAGGGTAAGGTACCTAGGGATTGGCAGAGAGCGTGTATTGTTCCTTTGTATAAAGGCAAAGGGGACAAAAGAGAGTGCAAAAATTATAGGGGAATAAGTCTGTTGAGTGTACCTGGTAAAGTGTATGGTAGAGTTATTATTGAAAGAATTAAGAGTAAAACAGAAAGCAGGATAGCAGATGAACAAGGGGGCTTTAGGAAAGGTAGGGGGTGTGTAGACCAAGTGTTTACAGTGAAACATATAGGTGAACAGTATTTGGATAAGGGTAAAGATGTTTTTGTGGCATTTATGGATTTGGAAAAGGCGTATGATAGGGTAGATAGGGGGGCAATGTGGCAGATGTTGCAGGTGTATGGAATAGGAGGAAGGTTACTGAAAGCAGTGAAGAGTTTTTATGAGGATAGTGAGGCTCAGGTTAGAGTGTGTAGGAGGGAAGGGGACTATTTCCCAGTAAAAGTGGGCCTTAGACAAGGATGTGTGATGTCACCGTGGTTGTTCAATATATTTATAGATGGGGTTGTAAGAGAAGTGAATGCGAGGGTCTTGGCAAGAGGTGTTGGGCTAAAAGATAAAGAAGCAAATACAAAGTGGGAGTTGTCACAGTTGCTTTTTGCTGATGACACTGTGCTTTTGGGAGATTCTGAAGAGAAGCTGCAGAGGTTGGTGGATGAATTTGGTAGGGTGTGTAAAAGAAGAAAATTGAAAGTGAATATAGGAAAGAGTAAGGTGATGAGGATAACAAAAAGAATAGGTGACGAAAGATTGGATATCAGATTGGAGGGAGAGAGTATGGAGGAGGTGAATGTATTCAGATATTTGGGAGTGGACATGTCGGCGGATGGGTCTATGAAGGATGAGGTGAATCATAGAATTGATGAGGGGAAAAGGGTGAGTGGAGCACTTCGAGTCTGTGGAGACAAAGAACCTTGTCCATGGAAGTAAAGAGGGGAATGTATGAGAGTATAGTTATACCAACGCTCTTATATGGGTGTGAAGCATGGGTGATGAATGTTGCAACGAGGAGAAGGCTGGAGGCAGTGGAGATGTCATGTCTGAGGTCAATGTGTGGTGTGAATATAATGCAGAGAATTCGGAGTTTGGAAATTAGGAGGAGGTGCGGATTACCAAAACGATTGTCCAGAGAGCTGAGGAGGGGTTGTTGAGGTGGTTTGGACATGTAGAGAGAATGGAACGAGACAGAGTGACTTCGAGAGTGTATAAATCTGTAGTGGAGGGAAGGCGGGGTAGGGGTCGGCCTAGGAAAGGTTGGAGGGAGGGGTAAAGGAAGTTTTGTGTGCGAGGGCTTGGATTTCCAGCAAGCATGTGTGAGCGTATTTGATAGGAGTGAATGGAGGCATATGGTTTTTAATACTTGACGTGCTGTTGGAGTGTGAGCAAAGTAACATTTATGAAGGGATTCAGGGAAACCGGCAGGCCGGACTTGAGTTCTGGAGATGGGAAGTACAGTGCCGGCACTCTGAAGGAGGGGTGTAAATGTTGCAGTTTTATAACTGTAGTGTAAAGCACCCTTCTGGCAAGACAGTGATGGAGTGAATGATGATGAAAGTTTTTCTTTTTCGGGCCACCCTGCCTTGGTGGGAATCGGCCGATGTGTTAATAAAATAATAATAAAAAAAACTGATTATTCAACATTATTGCCACTCCTTCTTTAGCTCTAACTCTATTTGAAACCCCTGATCTAATCCCATTTACTTCTCCCCACTGAAACTCTCCTACCCCCTTCAGCTTTGTCTCACTTAAAGCCAGGACATCCAGCTTCTTTTCATTCATAACATCTACAATTATCTCTTTCTTATCATTTGCACAACATCCACGCACGTTCAAACATCCCACTTTGATGTTTTTTTGATATTAATACCATCACAATTTGATAATACTCATGGATATTGATACTCAAATTTTAGGCTGATACAGGTACCACCAAAATTGGCCAATATGCACCTATACTTATACTCTGGCACACCCTTTACATACCTACCTACATACATTATTGCTTATTTAACTACTATATATTGAATACACATTTAATTTTTATTACAGAAATTGGTTTAAATAAAGAGACCAAAGCTCGTGCAGAAGCTAACTTGTCACGCATTCTTGAGTTAGCCAGCTATGCTTCATTAGAGAAACAGGCCAGCAAGTCCACCCTGACAGCTCGCTCTCCACACCGATCTTTCCTAACCAAAAAAGTTAAAAGTCCAAGCCCAAAGCAAAATGCTGGTGGTAAGCATTTTAAGGTTTATAATGATGTACCCTGTTTCTCTCAGAAATCACTTGGAGCATTGAGTTCAGCACTGGCAGAATTTAAATCTCTTTCATAGGGATGTTTGCAAATAATTTTATTATTTTGATACATGATCATAAACTTCATTGTACAATTTTTTTTTTGTAATCCTGTACATAATTTTTTATCATTTAACCCTTTAACCCTTTGACTGTCGGAGACCCCTTTCTGAAACTGTCATTCTATGTCGGGAAATATTCGAAAAAAAAAAAAATTATTTTTTCTTATCAAAATGTTAAGATTATTTTTCTGATTGTTTTGGTCCTAAAAACAGATTTTTGCCATCAATATTTACCGAGATATGGAGGTGTAAAGTTGGCAGAAAATGAGCCGCGTATGGCAACAGCGGCGAATGCCACTCACTCGGTAAACATTTGTTTACTTCCATTCGTAGATTTCTTGTTTTTTTCACTATTTTCTTTTTTTACGTAACTTATGTGGCCTGTGAGGCCAAGGTAAGGTGCAATGTATATATATACATTCGTTGTATGCAACACAATAATAGCATAAACATTAGTATCTTTATATTGTTTACAAAACTTGTTTACACAAACCAACAATACAAAAAATCTTTATTACTATTGTTCTATAATATATATACAAATGTACAGTCACTGGACATGTTCATAGAAGTTCTGCAGCTTGTGGGACTCTTTGAAACATGGTTCCATGCACAGTGGTGTTTTACATTCCTCACACATAAAACGAGTGTCTGCATTTTTGTGGGTGTTTTTTGTATATGCACAGACAAAACATCTCTTCTGAGCAGTTTTCTTCAAAGTAGCAGCAGGCAGTTGTGTTAGGTAGTTATCCTAGGTTGATGGTCGTCTGGGTCGTCATTCCTTCCTTCCTTCCTTCCTTCCTTCCTCTACCTACCTACCTACCTCACCAACCTACCCCACCTCCACTCACCCACCCACCCACCCACCCCACCCACCCACCCACCCACCCACCCACCCACCACCCACCACCCACCCACCCACCACCACCACCCACCCACCCACCCACCCACCCACCCACCCACCCACCCACCCACCCACCCACCCACCCACCCACCCCACCCACCCACCCACCCACCCACCCACCCACCCACCCCACCACCACCTACCTACCTTCCTCCTCCCCTTCCTTCCTTCCTTCCTTACTACCTTTCATCTCGTCCTTCCTTTCTCCCTTCTGTTTTCTATATATACACACACAGTCACTGGACACGTGCCTAGAACTGCTATATGCTTCTGGAAGCTGGTTGTTGTGTCTGGGTCATCATTCCGACCTTCCTTCCTTCCTACATTCCTTCTAACCTTCCTTCCTACATTCCTTCCTTCCTTTCATCTCGTCCTTCCTTTATTCCTTCCTTCTGGTTTTTATATATACGCATATATAATCACTGGACACTTCATAGAATTGCTATTAGCTTCTGGAAGCTGGTTGTTGTTTCTGGGTCGTCATTCCTTCCTTCCTTCCTGCTTTCCTTCCTGCCTTCCTTCCTGCCTTCCTTCCTACCCTCCTTCCTACCTTCCTTCCTGCCCTCCTTCCTACCTTCCTTCATACCTTCCTTCCAACCTTCCTCCTACATGCCTTCCTACATCCTTCCTTCCTACATTCCTTCCTTCCTACATTCCTTCCTTCCTACATTCCTTCCTTCCTACATTCCTACCTACCTACATACATTCTCCTTTCATACCGTCCTTCCTTCTTTTCATCTCCTTCCTTCCTTCCTTCTGGTTTCTACATATACGCATATATAGTCACTGGACACTTCATAGAACTGATAATAGCTTCTGAAACTGCTTGTTGTGAGTGTGTGGACTTATAAATATGCCGAATCAGGGTGCGGCTGCTGTCAAAATGACATATTATACCACCACTGGCCACCCTCACTGCCTTGTCAACACCCATGGGGTCCTATGCTCTTCTTCCCCACAGTCCTTCCTACCTACTTACGTACCTACTTACGTACCTACTTACGTACCTACTTACGTACCTACTTACGTACCTACTTACGTACCTACTTACGTACCTACTTACGTACCTACTTACGTACCTACTTACGTACCTACTTACGTACCTACTTACGTACCTACTTACATACCTACTTACCTACTTGCTAACCTACTTACTTACCTACTTGCTTACCTACTTACCTACTTGCCTACCTACCAACCTATTGTTCTATGATATATATACACATATATAATGACTGGACACTCCATCAACTTCACTTAGTGCTTGAAGTTGTGTTTGTGTGGACATCTAAATTTGCTGAGTCAGGGTAAGGCAGCTGTCAAAATGACATATTATACCATTACTCACCACCCTCACTGCTGTCAACCTGTCAACACAAAAGGGGACCCATGTCTTCTCCCCCACACCTTCCTTCCTAGCTTCCTTTCTTCCTTCATTCCTTTCTTCCTTTCTTACTTATTTCCTTCTTTCTTTTCTTACTTATTTCCTTCCTTCCTTCCTCTCATCTCTTCCTTCCTGCCTTCCTTTCTTCCTTCATTCATTCCTTCCTTTTTTTCTTCCTTTCTTACTTCTTTTGTTCCTTCCTCTCATCTCTCCTTCCTTTCTTACTTCTTTTGTTCCTTCCTCTCATCTCTCCTTCCTTTCTTTCTTTCTTCTTTCCTTCCTTTCTTCTTTCCTTCCTTCCTTTCCTCCTTCCTTCCTCTCATCTCTTCTTTCCTTCCTTCCTTTCATCTCTTCTTTCCTTCCTTCCTCTCATCTCTTCTTTCCTTCCTTCCTCTCATCTCTTCCTTCCTTCCTTACTTTCTTTCTTTCTTTCTTCCTTCTTTCCTTCTGGTATCCTGGGCATTACTTTCGGTCACAAACTCCTCAAAACCATGAAATTCATCTTCAGAGACACTTCCATCTGTGTTAGAGTTATCATTAGGGAAGAGAAGAGTCCCAGATTCGCCAGGGAGTCAGATATTCTTACCGCTAGGGATGCTGAACATGGACTACTGAAATGGCTTTCCCACAATGCACCACTGGCTGCCCGATTTTTTTTATACTGCGCACACTGACCACACAGACCCATTCTCTCACATGTGGGCCTACCAGCTTTCTCCCACTTGATTTGAGGCCGCTAGAATTTAGGCGTATAAATACGTCCGAAACATTGGCTCGTAAGACGTATATATACGTCCGAAACAGTCTAAAGGGTTAAGGGTCCAAGATGTTGTTCTACGCCTTGTCCACAGAGTCCAAGAATTTAAAAAAAAAAAAAAAAAAATTTTTCTTATGAAATGGTAGAGAATCTTTTTCTGAATGTAATAAAACAAAAAGTCCGAAATTTGATGGAAAATTGACGAAATTACACTCATGAATTTTAATGCGTCAGTTATATTTACGCATCGGCGATTTTGCCCACTTTGACTCCTATTTTAGGCCAATTACATTATTCCAGTTGACCAAATTCTTAGCTATTTTGCTAGTATCATTTCTATTTTGTCAATTGAGCACAAGAAACTACCCAATCAACTATTTTAACTACCCAATAAAGTGATCAGAAATTGGTAATTTGGCCAATTTCACACAAAGTTCAAAATGTTCCAATTTCAAAATAGGGTCAAGAATAAACAATGCAGGCATTCCTGGCACTGAAATAACATTTCCTCGGTTTATTAGTTACGTTTGCAGATGAATTTCATTTTGATTTTTTATTCACATAAAGAATTTTTATTCACCAAAAAAATAGAAGATTTACTGTTATGCAGATTTACTGTTATGCAATATTGTAATAATTGTATAAATAATATCAATGCATTCACGAACGTATATTAGACCAGTTGAGGTGTATTGGACACGTGGCGTCATTTGTTTATTCTTGAATATCGGCAAAAATCGAACATTTCCGCTACTTTGAGCTCAATTTCAAGCTATTTTCAGTACTAAAACCAATCAAAATCATCTCTATTTGTGTAATATATCTTCTATTCTATCAAATGAGACCAAGAAACAGCGAATACAACTGTAAAAACCATACGAAAATACACCACAAAGTCACTGTTTTAATCCAGAAACACGGTTGCCGTTTTTTTTCTCTATGCACTTGCTGCAGGATTTGTTTTATATGGTACACACTTACCACATGGATCCATTCTCTCATATCTAGGCCCAAATTTACCGCTCACAGCTTATCTGAGTGAGCTGAGCTCATGGTGTAGAACTATGGCTTGGACCCAAGCCTCAAAGCCGTAGAACTATGGAAATATATCCTTCAAGAGGGGTGTTTTGATGCTGGTAAAGGGCTCTTGTTCCAAGGAATTGGATCTGCCCTTGCCTCCTTGGATTAAGCACTCTTACCTCCCATTCTCCAGACACTGTATGATTTTTATGGGTTTAACTCTTCACAGGAATATAATAAATGGAGAATGAAAATTGTGTTGTATAATAATATTTTAGACCTAACATAATGAAAATGGCTTAAGGTGAAATATTTGTATGCCTGATATGTGGTTTTGTGGCTTAAATTTGACACTAAATGTACTGCATCCTGAACATATTAGTGAGAATTAATGCACCTGAATGGAAGGTTTTGTCTGCAAAATTTTGTTCCTGAAAGACCTGCAAGTTTAGATACTGAATATAACTGTCTTTTCTATCTAAACTGTAATTGTTTCACAATTAACACCCTCTCACCTTCTGTCTAACCTAACAAGTTGGTGGGGTTCAAGCAGTGTTTGCCTAGGGTTAAGGGCCTCTTCTTTGGGAGGGGTACCACTCTACCCATAGGAACAGAGTGCTTACCTGACTAAGAACTCAACATCTTTTTTAGAATACAGTGGACCCTCGTTTTTCGTTGAAAATTCTTTCCAGAATGCTGTTTGAGTGCTGTTACCGAACGAATTTGTTCCCATAAGGATAAATGTAAATTGGATTAGTCATTTCAGACCCCCAAAACTACACTTACAAAAGCAATTACGAAAATACACTTACATAATTGTTCGAGTTTGGAGATGAACGAAAACCGAGGGTCCACTGTAAATGGTGGGGATATTTTCCTGTCTTAATTTGCTAACACTTATGACCAGTGAATTATGGATATGGATTGTGGAATGTGAAAAATTAACTTGGATTATTTTTACTTGCTTTATAATTTATTTCTGTAATATGACAGTGAATTGGTCACAACAATAGCAACTTCATATAAACAGTATAAATTTGGTTGTTATCACTGAATAACCAAAAGCATTTAATAACCAATCAGTCTACCCTGGACCTTTATTGTGAAGATAAATGTCTAGAGCGGATCAAATTGTCATCCAAGCTTTATCTCTAATTTGTAGGTTACCAGTAGTTGTGAATTATTCCAGCCAGTCTATTGTGACTTCTTAATTAGAATAAATTATGTCTTTGAGCAATAAGCTGATTGATGAGATGTTACATATACTTTTGATGACTTTTGAGAGTTCCATAAAAAATTAGTCTACGATGCATAAAATTAACCGTAATGTGACAGTATGTAGTTGCTTAAATAATGTTTGTAGTTTTTATACTTATAATATTAGCCATCACTCAAGAGGTGCCTTGATGCTGGTGAGGGGCTCTTGATCCATGGAACTGAATTTATTCTCTCCTTACTTTGATCGAATGCTTCTCATACCCAAGACGCTATATATATGACCCGTTTGGACAGTTTAAGGGTTAATGTCATATTTATATACGTACAGTGGACCCCCGAGTACCGAAAAAAATTCTTTTCAGAAGCCTGCTCAAGTGCCATTCCCGAACGAATTTACTCCCTTAAGGAATAATGTCACGTAGGTTAGTCTATTTCAGACCCCCAAAAATAGACTTCCACAAGCACTTACAATATTATACTTACATAATTGTACGATTTCCGGGGTGTTCGTTACTCGGGGGTCCACTGTATTTAAAAAGGTGTTAGCGATTGCACCTAATGTAATGATATAACTTATTTTTTTCAAGCATCCCCTGGGAAAAGAAAAGCAGATATCAGTCCTTTGAGGCTATCATCATCAGAATCAGATGATATGTACGACATCATTAGTCCTCAGCCTAAGGTAAACACTTTAAAAATAGTATGCAAAGTTTTTTGAAGCAGCATTATGAGAGTTTTTTTTTTTTTTTTTTTTTTTAACACCAGCTGTCTCTGAGGTAGGATGACCTGTAAAAAGAAGCGCTTTCAGAAATTGATAGGTACTCAAGATTTTATGTGAAAACTTGTGTAAAGTGGTCATTTAAAGTGTCTTTAGTCTTTTTTTTCATTAATGACAGACTGAAGTTCCCCATTTATTTTTTTGTGTATTAACCCTTAAACGGTCCACACGTATATTTACGTTAGCACTGCTACTGCCCCAAACGTATATATACGTTTCTTTTTACATGCTTTCTTATGGGGAAAATCAAGGTCGGGGCGCTAGCGGTAAAAACGTTTATATACGTTTGGACCGTTTAAGGGTTAAGACACAATCACTGTTTTTGCAGAGGCATGCAGATATGGCAGTTTACATGTCACTCCAAACAGCCAATATCCCAAACCCCTCCTTTAACCCTTTCAGGGTCCAAGGACCCTCTCCAAAACTTTCTCAGGGTCCAAGAATTTAAAAAAAACCAAAAAAACAAAATTCTTATGAAATGATAGAGAATCTTTTTCCGATCATAACGCCACAAAAATTATGAAATTTGAATGAAAACTAACGGAATTATGCTTTTGCGAAGTTAGCGGTATAGATGACATTTACGCATCGGCGATTTCGCCCACTTTGAGCCCTATTTTCGGCAAATTTCAATGTTTCAGTCTACTAAAATTATAGCTATTTCGCTAGAACTCCATTTCTTCTATTGATTGAGGACAAGAAACCGCCTATTTACCAATTTCAACTACCCAAAATAGTGGTCAGAAAGTGGCAATTTGGCAAATTTCACACAAATTTCAAACGATGCCAATTTCAAAATAGGGTCCAGAATAAACAAGGCAGACATTCCTGGCACTAAAATGACATCTTGTCTGTTCATTAGTCACGTCTCCAGGCCCCTCTTACATTACTTTTGCTTTCCATTTTGAATTTTTATTCTCACAAAAAAATAGAAGATTTACTGTTATGTATACAACTGCATCATTGTAAAAATGGTATAAATAATATCAGCACACTTGTGCAAGAATATTAGACTCGCCAGTTGATGTGTAATGGGCGCATGGTGTGATTTGTTTACTCTTGAACATTGGCCAAAATCGAACATTTTCGCTACTTTGCGCTGAGTTTCAAGGTACTTGTCATCGTAAAACCAGTCAAAATTATCTCTATTTCTGTAATATATCATCCATTCTATGAAATGAGACTAAGAAAACGAGAATACAGTGGTCCCTCGGTTTTTGTGCATGTCCAAACTCGAACATTTATGTAAGTGTATTTTCGTAAGTGCTGTTGCAAGTGTATTTTTGGGGGTCTGAAATAGACTAACCTACATGACATTATTTCTTAAGGAAGTAAATTTGTTTCGTAATGGCACTTGAGCAGCATTCTGGAACGAATTTTCGGCGAAAACCGAGGGACCACTGTATAAGCATAAATACCATACGAAAATAGACTGCAAAGTCGCTGTTTTAAACCAAAAACACGGTCAGAGGTATTTTTTCCTCATTATGCACTGTGTTGTGCAGGATTTTTTTTTATACTGCGCACACTGACCGCACAGACCCATTCTCTCACATCTAGGCCTACCAGCCTGTTTCTGCTTGATTTGAGGGCGTTAGAATTTAGGCATACTAGTACGACCAAAACCCTGGCGCGTAAGCTGTACTAGTACGGCCGAAACTCTGAAAGGGTTAAAGTGCAGGCATTGTACGCCCCACTTCCAGGATTTAAGTCCGGTTAACCGGTTTCCCTGAATCCCTTCACAAAATATTACCCTGCTCACACTCCAACAGCTCGTCAGGTCCCAAAAACTATTTGTCTCCATTCACTCCTTTCTATCATGCTCACACATGCCTGCTGCATGTCCAAGCCCCCTTGCACACAAAACCTCTTTCCCCTTCTCTCCATCCTTTCCTAGGATGACTCCTACCCATCCTCCCCTCCACTACAGATTTATACACCCTCCATGTCATCCTAATTTTCTCCATCCTCTCTAAATGACCAAACCACCTCAACATACCCTCCACACTTCCTGCTAATTCCCACACTACGAATTCTCTGTGTGATATTTACACCACACATTGCCCTTAGACATGATATCTCCACTGCCTCCAGCCTCCTTACTGCATCATTTATAACCCATGCTTCACACCCATATAAGAGTGTTGGTACCACTATACTTGCGTACATTCCCTTCTTTGCCTCCATGGATGATGTTTTTTGTCATTTACGTTTATTTATTTATCATTGTAAGTAGAAGCCTGGTAGGCAGAAACCCTCCAGGGAGGTACTTCCATTCTGTTGTACAAGTGAATGGAATCCTGTTAAACATTTTGTACTTTGGCTGCATTCCACCTCTACCTACCCCAATTTCTTGATAGTTGTGACAGGACCCATAGACATAATACCAGACACAAACATCTCTTTGACATTCCCCGTGTCCGGCTAAATCTATACAAAAATTCATTATACAGTGGTACCTCGACTTACGATATTTTTTCATTCCAGAATGCTGTTCAAGTGCCATTACTAAACGAATTTATCTCCTTAAGAAATGTTGTAAAATAGACTAGTCCTTTTAGACCCCCAAAATTACACTTACAAAAGCATTTAAAAAAATAAACTTACATAAAAGGGTGAGTTTGGGAACCATCGTAAGTCGAGGTACCACTGTACACATAAAAGGGCCTAAAATCTGGAACTCCCTGCCTGAAAACTCTAGAACTGCAGACACGACCACCATGTTCAAAAGCACCGTTAAAAAACATCTCATCTCCCTTACACACCCCACCAGTAGCTAACCACTTTCCACTACTTTATCTTGCACATATTCAAAGCAAAATACACTTACAGTATTGATATCCGTGACTCCCCTTAACCCTTTCAGGGTTATTGACGTACTAGTACGGCTTACGCCCTGGGGTTATTGACGTACTAGTACGCCTAAATTCTAGCGCCCTCAAATCAAGCAGAAACAGGCTGTTAGGCCTAGATGTGATAGAATGGGTCTGTGCGGTCAGTGTGCGCAGTACAAAAAAATTCCTGCACCACACAGTGCATAATGAGGAAAATAAAACTCTGACCGTGTTTTTGGTTAAAAACAGCGACTTTGCAGTCTATTTTCGTATGGTATTTATTGATGTATTCTCGTTTTCTTGGTCTCATTTGATAGACGGGAAGATATATTACAGAAATAGAGATGATTTTGATTGGTTTGACAACGACAAGTACCTTGAAATTGAGCTCAAAGTAGTGAAAATGTTCGATTTTTGACGATGTTCAAGAGAAAACAAATCACACCATGCATCCAATACACATCAACTGGCGAGTCTAATATTCATGCACATATGCTATAATATTATTTATACCATTTTTACAATGATGCAGTTGTATACATAACAGTAAATCTTCTATTTGTTTGTGAGAATAAAAATTCAAAATGAAAAGCAAAAGTAATGTAAGAGGGGCCTGGAAACGTGACTAATGAACAGAGAAGACGTTATTTTAGTGCCAGGAATGTCTGCCTTGTTTATTCTGGACCCTATTTTGAAATTGGCATCGTTGAAATTTGTGTGAAATTGGCCAAATTGCCATTTTCTGACCACTATTTTGGGTAGTTGTAATAGGTAAATAGGCGGTTTCTTGTATTCAATCGATAGAAGAAATGGAGTTCTAGCGAAATAGCTCTAATTTTAGTTGTCTGAAACATTGGAATTTGCCGAAAATAGGGCTCAAAGTGGGCGAAATCGCCGATGCGTAAGTGTCATGGCTGCCGCTAACTTCGCGAAAGCCTAATTCCGTTAGTTTTCGATCAAATTTCATAATTTTTGTGGTGTTATGATCGGAAAAAGGTTCTCTATCATTTCATAAGAAAAAATAATTTTTTTATTTTTTTAAAATTCTTGGACCCTGAGAACGAGTTTCGGAGACCCCCCTTGGACCCTGAAAGGGTTAATTTACACATGACTGTAAACAAAATTCTGAATACAGCTATTGCTTCATAATTCTTAAGCTAGTCATACGTTTGCCTAAGACACTACAATATAGAAACTGTATCATGCCAAAACGACATCATTTCCATTAATAGATAAACTAATTGTTAAGTTCTTAAATATTTTGAACTACGTACCTCAATTTTGTAAATCTAGTTAATCACTGCAATTACCTAACCTTAATACCAGTATAATTATTGTGTCAGTATAGAGTAAGATTTAGTATTAGTCTGCCTGAAATGCCTAGGCATACCTAGGCATACTAGTGGCCTTCTTGTAATAAGTATTTTATAATATGGACTACTACTTTCGACAAATCAGCCGTTTCCCACCAAGGCGGGGTGGCCCAAAGAGAAAAACAAAAGTTTCTCTTTTTAACTTTAGTAATGTATACAGGAGAAGGGGTTACTTGCCCCTTGCTCCCGGCATTTTAGTCGACTCTTACGACACGCATGGCTTACGGAGGAAGAATTCTGTTCCACTTCCCCATGAACTAATACCATAAAATATGTAAACCCCACATTGTAATATTATCAGAAATAAAGAATTTTAATTTTAATTCCTCACTCAGTTTGGAGAATTAAAAAAACTTGCAGTTAAATTTTTTTGTTTATTCCTTTATAAATTATTCTGGGCTCCAAATCAATATTGTAAACAAGCAGAAGCAATATAAATGTTTATAACTAACTTTTGCATTATACATCTAGGTAAAATTTGATATTGTGGCCCTCTTTTATTTATTTATTTTTTCCCCATCTCCCTTTTCCTCCTGATAAGGCTATACATCCATCATACAGTTCCTTTGCAAGAATCCCATTAGGTTCTTTCCGTTTGAGAATATATAATTACATTAAGTACATTATGAATTGAACTAATCTGTTATGGCATGACTTCAAGTCCAGCCTTGACTGGATGTTATAATTAATTATGAGGCACTGTGAAGATTTCCCAGTTGCTGGTAGTGAAAGTTGAGGACCTAAAAAATAGCCATCAAGTAAGAATATTCATATTTATTAGTTTTACAACATTTCCTTTTTAAGATGCAATTTACTAAGAGCATGTTTTTTTCAGAGGCATGAAGCTGATATTAGTTGTCAAAAGACTGAAGGACTTACCAGTGTGGCATCACCTACTGTGATGGAGAAAGAAAGTAAGACAAAAGAATTAAACTGCCAAAGGAGTAAAAAATCCAAGACAGGTACCATAATTTCAATGATAAAAATGTACATTTTCTTCAAACAATATACAAATATAGTGCCTATCAATTAAGAGGCCTCATGAATCTACTAGAGAATATACCCTAATTTCAATATACCCTAAATACAATAATTGTTTTACAGTACCACTTACAATCTGTTATTTTGCCTGTATTCTCTCATCATTGACATGACACTGTAAATTCTATTGGAACACAGCTTTGCCCTTGGCTAGTGAAAAATCACTTGTCTTCCCCACTTCTGGCTTGTGCTGTGAGTTATTTGATTGTCTATTATATCCTTGTAACTACAGGAGCAGAGCTATAATCATGGTGTACCATCTTCAGTGGAATGAAAGAATTTTATTTTTGGAGCAAAAAAGGAAATGCACCAGAGTATGTGAGTGTGAGGTATGGGCTTTAAAAGTTGCTGTGAGGAGGAGGTGATGTTATGCTTGAGGGTGATGAGTGGTGTAAATATTAAACAAAGAATTTGAAGCATAGAAATTAGAAGATGGTGTGGGGTTACCAAAGGCATAATTTAGAGGGCTGAGGGGAAAGTGTTGAGATAATTTGGGAATTTAAAGAGGATGAAGCAGAACAGGATGATGAGGATGTATAAACGGGATGTAAGGAAGGAGAGGTGGTGGTGGTGGTTTCAGGAAGGGATGGAGAGAGGGGGTAAAGGAAGTTTTGAGTTTTATTATTATTTTACCTTTTAATTTACCTGTGACATGTTTTGGGGGTTTTCCTACTGCGGCCCAGCCTAGAGCCAGGCCTTCCTGATAATTGCCTGGGGTGTGAGCATCCACCAGACTTGTGTGAGTATGTTAGATCAGAGTGAGTGGAGACAAGTGGTTTTCATGGTCTGATGTGCTGTTGGAGTGTAATAACAGTAAGTTATAGAGTAACTGCTTCTTTAACACAGTTAAGGTACAAACAGATGTCTTCCTCGAGTGGCCAGGCTGAGGTTTGGCAGATGGTAACTTGACACCGTCACCAGCCTTGAAACGCTGCACCCAGTTCCTCACTGAACGCTCACACACACTAACATTCTCCACTATTTCTTTCGTCTGGTGCCCAGCTTTGTGAAGCCCTATGATTTGAGCTATAGTTTCAAGTGTTAAAGACTTCCTTTTACCCATAATCAAACATGTATAGCCTCAAAACCAAAGGGAACACCAGACAAAAGATGGGGCAGATGAGAGAGAACAGTGCAACACTTCCTCTCACCACTGCAGCCACATGAGCAATGAGAAGTCACTGCGAAATGTGGCGGCAGGCCGAGACATCATGCTTGCGGCTACTACCCAACAGAATGCACTGACGAAAAAAGACCCCCCCCTGTATGGTAGGCCTTTGATTTTCGCCACGGCATTATGCCGGGGCGCTCACCTGGCATAATGCTGTGACGAGCACTGTATATGCTTGTGCATGCAAGTTCTAAGCTGTCATATCTGAGCACATCTGCAAAGACAGTGATTGCGTATGAGTGATGGTGAAAGTGTTGAATGATGATGAAAGCTTTTTCTTTCTTTTTGGGTTTTTCGTTCTTTTTGGATCACCCTGCCTCGGTGGGAGATGGCCGACGTATTAAAAAACAAAAACAAATAAAATGCAAGTGTAGTGTGACCTAAGTTACACTGGGTTATCATGCATATATCTTATATAGGCATAAAGTTTTCTTTATCTAATAATGTTTGATCACTCATTCAGAACTTGTGTGTACTGTGCCATGTACTACATTGTATATATGATGTGAATGTATTTCCTTCTTTGGGTCACCCAACCTTGGTAGACAGTAGCTGATGTAAAGAGGCATTTTTTGATTACCTGATTATCATCACCATCACACCTTCACCGCAGTACATCAGAAGTGAAAGATTCTTAGAAAAAATATAGAGGTTGTGAATCTTTTAGTATTTTGCAGGTCTGTAAGGAACATATACTGAATAATGCAAAGCATTTACTAAGGATTTTATGCTAATATTATACTAGTTTGTTTTATCATTTGTTACATCAAATTAATCACATTTGTATCATAATTATGTGTAAGATGTAGATGCATAAATATTTTGAGTAAAACATTTGTATTGCATAAATTTTAACTCGCTCTCAGGGTCGAAAATTTAAAAAAAAAAAAAATTATGAAATGATAGAGAATCTTTTCCCGATGGTAATGACACCAAAAGTATGAAATTTGATGGAAAAGTTACACTCTCGCAAAGTTAGCGATATCTGCGATATTTTCACATCAGCGATTTCGCCCACTTTGAGCCCTATTTTCTGCCAATTCCATTGTTCCAGTCAACTAAAATCATAGGTATTTTGCTAGAACTCCATTTGTTACATTGACTGCGTACAAGAAACTGCCTATTTATCAATTTCAACTACCCAATAAAGTGGTCAGAATTGGCAATTTGGCCAATTTCAACCAAATTTCATACCTGGAGTCTACCTGAAGAGAATTCCAGGGGTCAACGCCCCCGCGGCCCGGTCCGTGACCAGGCCTGCAAATTTCAAAAAAGGGTTCAGAATAAACAAGACAGACATTCCTGGCACTAAAATAACATTTGCTCTGTTCATTAGTCATGTCTCCAGGACCCTCTTATATTACTCTTGCTTTCCATTTTTAATTTTATTCTCACAAAAAAATAGAAGATTTACTGTTATGCAGACTACTGCATTATTGTAAAAATGGTATAAATAATATCGGCGCACTTGTGAAAGAATATTAGGCTCGCCAGTTGACGTGTATTGGACGTGTGGCATGATTTGTTTACTCTTGAACATCAGCAAAAATCAAACATTTCCGCTGCTTTGAGCTCGATTTCAAGGTATACATACTTTTCATCGTGAAACCAATCAAAATCATCTCTATTTCTGTAATATATCTTCCATTCTATCAAATGAGACCAAGAAAGTGAGAATACAACCATAAATACTATACGAAAATACACTGCAAAGTCGCTGTTTTATCCCAAAAACACGGTCAGAGATTTTTTTTTCTCATTATGCACTGTGTGCTGCAGGATTTTTTTATACTGTTCACACTGACCATGCAGACCCATTCTTTCATATGTAGGCCTACCAGCTTTCTTCCACCAGATTTGAAGGCGCTAGAATTTTGACGTATAAATTCGGGACCAACACTGGCTATCAAGCTGTACATATACGGGACTGACCCTGGAAGGGTTAAATGAGCATCTATGGCACGTGTTTATAATGAAGGAATGAGTTGTAATGAATGTGTTTTCATTTGGGTCACACTGTTCAGGTAGAAAATAACTAATGTGTTAAAAAATATAAAGTAAGTTAAAAAGCAGTCATTGTAGAAATAAATGTTGTATTTTTCAGAAGCTCACATTAAGAAGCGTTCAGATAGACTTAAATCTAAAGAGAATGATTCTCCAGAAATTAAGGTAAGCTTTATTTTATAGTGCATATATCATATGTACAATTAATGAATTTCCCTTTTTATATTTGTTGTATTGTTTAGTCTAAAACTTGGTTAAGATCAGTACTGAAATGATTTGACAAGAAAATATTCAACTAGATTTTCTGTGCATGATTTTGCTGCAAGGATCTAATATATTTTATCTTTGTCTTGTAACTAGGTATGAGAATCTTTTATGAATTTGTTAAAGAAATTGCTAATATACACACTGATTTCCATTTTTTCTTTTTAGTAATTTGTATAGAAGAGGTTACTAGTTCCTTGCTCCTGGTACATATTTTAGTTGTCATTCATGACACTCATTGTTTACAGAGGAAGAATTCTCACCTACTTCCCCATGCAGAAAATTAGGAGTGTAGTGATTAGAAGACTATGTTGGGTTACCAGAAGTATTATTCAGAGGGCTGACAAAGAGGTTGTTTAGGTGGTTTGGGCATTTAGAGAGGATGGAGCAAAATTGGATGACTAAGAGGGTACAATATGTAAATCTGGGGTGGAAAGTAGGAGGGATAGGGGTTGTCACAAGAAGAGTTGGAGCGAAGGGTAAAGGAGGTTTTGAGTGCTAGATGCTCAAACATCTAGCAGGTTTGTTTAAAGTGGGTTAGATCAGAGTGAGTTCAGAAAAGAGGGATTTTTTATGTCTTGACAGGGTTTTAGAGTATGAACTAGGTAATGGTTATGAAGGGATTCAGGGGAAACTGGTTAGTTTTACTTGAGTCCTCTATGTGAGAAGTAAAGTGCCTGTACTTTAAAGGAAGGATGAGGATGTTGCAGTTCAGATGGTTGAGTGAATGATGGTGAATGTGTTTCCTCTTTTTTTTTTTTTGGGGGAAGGGGTCACTCTACCTTGGTAGGAAATGGCCAGTGTGTTTAAAAGTCATTTACATTGTTTACTATTATCTGCTGAATGCCATCCCATATTGCACATAGAGGAACAGATGTACAGTGGACCCCCGGATTACGATGGCGTCGGATTATGCTAAATTCAGTTAGCGATACATTTTTCCGTAAAAATATTGGTTCAGTATACGATGATCCGCTCGAAATAAGCCATTCGTCCTGGATGTGTACGCATGGCCAGGACGGCCCAACACTCCATCCAGAGTCAGTGTGCCATTGTTTACCAGCGAGTGACAGCCACCCACGCATTCATACCATACATTTTGTCATTATTCCATTGTTTTTTAGTGCTTGCAACTGCTAAATAAGCCACCATAACGATATGTTATGATACTAAAACAGGAGGAGTTGATAAAGGCTATAGTGCCAGCCAGCGATAAAGTGTAGCACTAACAGTGTAACAAGTAAGTTAAGCCATTATTCTATAGAAAAATTACAACACAAAACTTAACTCTTCTTTTTCTTCTTTGTTGGGTTTATCAGGGCCACTGACAGCATAAGCCGTATCGAGCGCGGCTTCCCGATGGTCGGGGAAGATTTGTTGCCCAAAGCTGGGCGATGAAAGAAAAGGAACAAAAGTTCCTTTGGAAATAGAGATAGAAACTTGAAAGTTTCTGATTAGGTCCGGTGGACCCCTTTGCCAAGCCCCAGAAAAGCGGGACCCCCACACCCCCACCTGAGTACAGTAACTGGCTTCCCACCAAAGACCGTTAAATAATTATCCGCAGAGTGGAAAAAATGGAGCTGGCTAAAAGTAAGCCGATGAACAGGTGCCCCTCCAGTAGAGTGCCCGGCGGGCAAAATAGATGAGGACAAGCGTCCCAGAGAGAACGGGGGAAATTTGTCACTGATACTCAGGCGAGAGAGAGACGAAGGCTTGCACAGAAGTCCGAAACTTAACTCCTCCATTGTTGTTTGAGGTACAGTGGTCCCCCGAGTAACGAACACCCCGGAAATCATACAATTATGTAGTAAGTATAATATTGTAAGTGCTTGTGAAAGTGTATTTTTGGGGGTCTGAAATAGACTAACCTACGTGACATTATTCCTTATTAAGGGAGTAAATTAGTTCGGTAATGGCACTTGAGCAGGCTTCTGGGATGAAGTTTTTTCGTTACTCGGGGGTCCACTGTATAGGGCGACTGACAACACTACCGTCAGCTGCTGCTGCCCACCACCACCACTATATGTACGGCTTATGATCAGTGGCCCTTATACACCCAACGACAAACAACACAACATCAGTTCTCACATTTGTAATGATATATTTTATTCATTCTAGAGTATATATTATGTTTCTATGTTATTAATATTGTTTATTATGTCATATTAGATGAATTGTGACAGATAAATAAGCCGTAGAGTTGATTTTAGTGTCATAATGAAGGACTATCATGTCCTGACCCCAAACACACCCTTGTAGCCAGCACATTTCCAAACATACGCCAGAAACAACTCTCTGGAACACTTTTTTGAGCGACAGGGGTCCAGTGACTCAAGCTGGTCCTAGTGCCATTAAAAAACAAAGACGGGAAGTAACCCCGGAAAAGAACTTGGTACCTGAAGTCTTAATTAAAGGGGATTGCCCTTCCAAACACTAGCAACTCCTCCTTCCTCTCCCCTCCTTCCGTCTTCCACACACCAACAACTCTTCAATATAGTTAAGTGTCAAGTTATTACTGTTTTATGTACTTTATATCTCATTCTTTTCTGTGTAATTTAATGTGGAAACAATATTTATTTTAATACTTTTGGGTGTCTGAAATGGATTAATTGAATTTCCATTATTTCTTATGGGGAAAATAGATTCGGATTAAGTTATTTTCGGTTTAACCCTTTGGGGGTCGGTGCCGTACTAGTACGTTTTACGAGCAGGGGTTGGTGCCGTACTAGTACGCCCAAATTCTAGCGGCCTCAATTTAAGCAGAAAACGTCTGGTAGGCATACATATGAAAGAATGGGTCTGTGTGGTCAGTGTGCGCAGTATAAAAAAAATCCTGCAGTACACACTGCATAATGAGAGAAAAAAACTCTTGACCGTTTTTTTCGATTAAAACAGCGACTTTGCAGTCGATTTTCGTATGGTATTTATTGATGTATTCTCGTTTTCTTGGTCTCATTTGATAGAATGGAAGATATATTACAGAAATGGAGATGATTTTGATTGGTATGACAGTGACAAGTACCTTGAAATTGAGCTCAAAGTAGCGAAAATGTTCGATTTTTGACGATGTTCAAGAGTAAACAAATCACACCATGCCTCCAATACACATCAACTGGCGAGTCTTATATTCATGCACAAGTGCTCTGATATTATTTATACCATTTTTACAATGATGCAGTTGTAAACATAACAGTAAATCTATTTTTTGTGAGAATAAAAATTCAAAATGAAAAGCAAAAGTAATGGAACAGGGGCCTGGAGACGTGACTAATGAACAGAGAACATGTTATTTTAGTGCCAGGAATGTCTGCCTTGTTTACTCTGGACCCTATTTTGAAATTGGCATCGTTTGAAATTTGTGTGAAATTGGAAAATTGCCATTTTCTGACCACTATTTTGGGTAGATGAAATTGGTAAATAGGCGGTTTCTTGTACTCAATCGATAGACGAAATGGAGTTTTAGCGGAATAGCTATAATTTTAGGAGACTGAAACATGGGAATTTGTCGAAAATAGGGCTCAAAGTGGGCAAAATCGCCGATGCGTAAGTGTCATGGCTACCGCTAACTTCGCGAAAGCATAATTCCGTTAGTTTTCGATCAAATTTCATAATTTTGGTGACGTTATGATTGGAAAAAGATTCTCTATCATTTCATTAGAAAAAAATAATTTTTTTTTTCCAAAAAATTGTCGACCCCAGGAACACTTTCCTGAGAAGGCCTGTCGACCCCCAAAGGGTTAAGTTAAGCCCTCTGGAACGGATTAATAGCGTAATCCAGGGGACCACTGTATCAGTCTTCATAAAAAAATAGGATAAGATAACAGAAAAAAATAGTAGAGCTCTTAGTACAGTATAAAGAGTGTAGTCATTTATCCTCGTGCCAAGTGTGATTGGCAAAACACCTTTATGGGTAATCATAAGTGGTTTATTGGATGAAGGTAAATGCTGCAGATAGATATTGTATATAGTAGTTGATATAAAGGATTCATTGGTACGAAGTTATAACTGGATTGACAAAGTGTTAAAATAATGATTCACTTGCTGTTTATAAGTAAACATTTTATTGCCACACTAATAATTTGCCATTAAGACTAATGAAAATGTCTGTCTGTAAAGATATTCTTATCATTACAATCAAGAATAATATTGAGCAGCTAATTCACTTTTCTTAAAATATAAATATCCTTTTAATTCATAAGTTTCTCATCTAAGTGAAGATATGAATAGGTGTTTAGTTTTAAGGTGGTTCTTCTTTCTGTGATGAATGTCCATTAGAGTTTTTACACTTTCCATAAATATAATTTACTGAAATAATTTATTTATTTAATTTAATTTTCCTGATAGCTGCTTCAATTTTTTTTTTTGCTCAGAAATTCTAGAAAAGGTTTACTTACAGCAACGCCTGTTTGAATCATTGACAGCCGCCATAAAGGACTCACTTGAGGAAAAAGCCAAATATTTGACTGGAACCAAAGGTACAAATAACATACTCATTCTGTTGCATTTTAATATTAGTCATTTAAATGACTGTTGCTTATTATACATAAGCATCTTTATAATATCTTATTTTTATCATAAATATTGTATATTAATGACTTTTTTATAAACTAGAAATGTGGAATATATATAGTTTTTTGAATTATAAATATTTAATTACTCAAAATTGCCTTTGGCGAGACAGTAATAGTGTGAATGATGGTGGAAGTGTTTCTTTTTCTTATCACCCTGCCTCAGTGGGAGATGGCCAGTGTGTTAAAAAAATTAATACATGGTGTTAGTCTTATCTCCTTTACGAAATAAGTTACTTGTATTTATAGCTTGAATTGTAGTGCTTAACAGAATCATAATAAATGTGTGTATCTTGCATCAGAATTTTTGCTGATTTGAAGTGTTCAAACTTGACTGTTGATAATGATAGTTTTTAGAGCCAGGCAAGGATTTTGTTTTCATAAAGTAAGAGTTATGCCAAGTTTGAGTGTGTATGTGCATGCATGATAACACAATTCAAAAACAGATGAATAGATTTGCATAATATTTTGAGATTAAACTAATGGAGAAAATAACTAAACTTTTGGGTTTTTGCAGTACAGGAGAGCCCTGCTTATACAGCAGGTTGGGTTCCAGGCTACTGCTGTAAAGTGATTTTTTTTTTTTTTTGAGCAATAGTTAGGCCTTAAAAGTTCATATACATTACACACATTACTTCTTCTTTCAACAAACTGGCCATATCCCACCAAGGCAGGGTGGCCCAAAAAGGGAAAGAAAAGGTTCTCTTTTTAAATTTAGTAATATATACAGGAGGAGTTACTAGCCCCTTGCTCCGGAATTTTAGTCGCTTCTTATGACACATGGCTTATGGAGGAAGAATGCTGTTCCACTTCCTCGTGGAGAACACATTGCTTACCTTAAAATATTTTCATACTTAGCTTATAGTGAGTGGTGAATATATTTATTGTAGGTAGCCTGAATTAATGAAGAAAGAGTATAATTGAAAACCGTTATAAAGTGAAGTACTGTAAAGTGGGCCCCTCCTGTATAGTACTGTATACAGAACTGCAGTAGTGGTTAAGAACACCAAAGTTTCCAGTTAGTGGCAAATGGGTAATACATATACAGTATTTACCTGGCAGCCAGTTTGGTGACCATGTCAGGGAGAGGAACTCCAGAATTTAACAAGGTTTTCCCATGTCTGATCATTTCAAGATGTATTTTAGCATAGCAATGTCCTCACAATTTTTTGTATCAAGTTTTTTCATGTCATGTTCATTTTATACAGTTTGTGTTTTTTTTTTTTTTTTCAATATTTTAAATTTCACCTCTGACCTCCAAGTCCAGCATGAGTCAACCATGCCTTACCATAGGAAAAGGGTTTACCTCGCCTTCACATGGCCTTAGATACATTGTCTTGCTGTGTCCCTGGTATAGGATCAGCACCACTGACTGGGTCATCCTATACCAGGGACTTGTATCAAAGTTTTTGCCTAATATGTAGATTTACTACAATAACTAGTTTTCACTTCATTCTTCTTTAAAATGTTATCCAATTTAAGTATAGAGTAGTATTTATTTAAACTGATGGGTCAAAGGAAGAGAATTGCAATTAATTTTTTTCTTTCTTTTTTGGATTTAGGTTTTTTTTTTTTTTTTTTATTAACACATCGGCCGATTCCCACCAAGGCAGGGTGGCCCGAAAAAGAAAAACTTTCATCATCATTCACTCCATCACTGTCTTGCCAGAAGGGTGCTTTACACTACAGTTATAAAACTGCAACATTAACACCCCTCCTTCAGAGTGCCGGCACTGTACTTCCCATCTCCAGAACTCAAGTCCGGCCTGCCGGTTTCCCTGAATCCCTTCATAAATGTTACTTTGCTCACACTCCAACAGCACGTCAAGTATTAAAAACCATATGCCTCCATTCACTCCTATCAAATACGCTCACACATGCTTGCTGGAAGTCCAAGCCCTCGCACACAAAACTTCCTTTACCCTCCCTCCAACCTTTCCTAGGCCGACCCTACCCCGCCTTCCTCCACTACAGATTTATACACTCTCGAAGTCACTCTGTCTCGTTCCATTCTCTCTACATGTCCAAACCACCTCAACAACCCCTCCTCAGCTCTCTGGACAATCGTTTTGGTAATCCCGCACCTCCTCCTAATTTCCAAACTCCGAATTCTCTGCATTATATTCACACCACACATTGACCTCAGACATGACATCTCCACTGCCTCCAGCCTTCTCCTCGTTGCAACATTCATCACCCATGCTTCACACCCATATAAGAGCGTTGGTATAACTATATCTCATACATTCCCTCTTTACTTCCATGGACAAGGTTCTTTGTCTCCACAGACTCCGAAGTGCTCCACTCACCCTTTTCCCTCATCAATTCTATGATTCACCTCATCCTTCATAGACCCATCCGCCGACATGTCCACTCCCAAATATCTGAATACATTCACCTCCTCCATACTCTCTCCCTCCAATCTGATATCCAATCTTTCGTCACCTATTCTTTTGTTATCCTCATCACCTTACTCTTTCCTATATTCACTTTCAATTTTCTTCTTTTACACACCCTACCAAATTCATCCACCAACCTCTGCAGCTTCTCTTCAGAATCTCCCAAAAGCACAGTGTCATCAGCAAAAAGCAACTGTGACAACTCCCACTTTGTATTTGCTTCTTTATCTTTTAGCCCAACACCTCTTGCCAAGACCCTCGCATTCACTTCTCTTACAACCCCATCTATAAATATATTGAACAACCACGGTGACATCACACATCCTTGTCTAAGGCCCACTTTTACTGGGAAATAGTCCCCTTCCCTCCTACACACTCTAACCTGAGCCTCACTATCCTCATAAAAACTCTTCACTGCTTTCAGTAACCTTCCTCCTATTCCATACACCTGCAACATCTGCCACATTGCCCCCTATCTACCCTATCATACGCCTTTTCCAAATCCATAAATGCCACAAAAACATCTTTACCCTTATCCAAATACTGTTCACCTATATGTTTCACTGTAAACACTTGGTCTACACACCCCTACCTTTCCTAAAGCCCCCTTGTTCATCTGCTATCCTGCTTTCTGTTTTACTCTTAATTCTTTCAATAATAACTCTACCATACACTTTACCAGGTACACTCAACAGACTTATTCCCCTATAATTTTTGCACTCTCTTTTGTCCCCTTGCCTTTATACAAAGGAACAATACACGCTCTCTGCCAATCCCTAGGTACCTTACCCTCTTCCATACATTTATTAAATAATAGCACCAACCACTCCAAAATTATATCCCCACCTGCTTTTAACATTTCTATCTTTATCCCATCAATCCCAGCTGCCTTACCCCTTTCATTCTACCCACTGCCTCACGAACTTCCCTACACCCACAACTGGCTCTTCCACACTCCTACAAGATGTTATTCCTCCTTGCCCTACACACGAAATCACAGCTTCCCTGTCTTCATCAACATTTAACAAATCCTCAAAATATTCTCTCCATCTTCCCGATACCTCTAACTCTCCATTTAATAACTCTCCTCTCCTATTTTTAACTGTCAAATCCATTTGTTCTCTAGGCTTCCTCAACTTATTAATCTCATTCCAAAACTTTTTCTTATTTTCAACAAAATTTGCTGATAACATCTCACCCACTCTCTCATCTGCTCTCTTTTACATTGCTTCACCACTCTTTTAACCTCTCTTTTCTCTCCATATACTCTTCCCTCCTTGCATCACTTCTACTTTGTAAAAACCTCTCATATGCTAACTTTTTCTCCTTACTACTCTCTTTACATCATCATTCCACCAATCGCTCCTCTTCCCTCCTGCACCCACTCGCCTGTAACCACAAACTTCTGCTGAACACTCTAACACTACATTTTTAAATCTACCCCATACATTTTCGACCCCATTGCCTACACTCTCACTAGCCCATCTATCCTCCAATAGTTGTTTATATCTTACCCTAACTGCCTCCTTTTTAGTTTATAAACCTTCACCTCTCTTTACTTACTGATTCTATTTTCCTTGTATCCCATCTACCTTTTACTCCCACTGTAGCTATAACTAAAAAGTGATCTGATATATCTGTAGCCCTCTATAAACATGCACATCCTGAAGTCTACTCAACAGTCTTTTATCTACCAATACATAGTCCAACAAACTACTGTCATTACGCCCTACATCATATCTTGTATACTTATTTATCCTCTTTTTCTTAAAATATGTATTACCTATAACTAAACCCTTTCTATACAAAGTTCAATCAAAGGGCTCCCATTATCATTTACACCTGGCACCCCAAACTTACCTACTACACCCTCTCTGCATGTTTCTCCCACTTTAGCATTTAGGTCCCCTACCACAATTACTCTCTCATTTGGTTCAAAAGTTCCTATACATTCGCTTAACATCTCCCAAAATCTCTCTCTCCTCTACACTCCTCTCTTCTCCAGGTGCATACACGCTTATTATGACCCACTTTTCGCATCCGACCCTTATTTTAATCCACATAATCCTTGAATTTACACATTTATATTCCCTCTTTTCCTTCCATAACTGATCCTTCAACATTATTGCTACCCCTTCCTTAGCTCTAACTCTCTCAGATACTCCTGACTTAATCCCATTTATTTCTCCCCACTGAAACTCGCCTACCCCCTTCAGCTTTGTTTCGCTTAGGGCCAGGACATCCAACTTCTTTTCATTCATAACATCGGCAATCATCTCTTTCTTATCATCCGCACTACATCCACGCACATTCAGACAACCCAATTTTATAAAGTTTTTCTTCTTCTCGTTTTTAGTAGATTTGTACAGGAGAAGGGGTTACTAGCCCATTGCTCCCGGCAATGTAACTAATAAGCTGATGTGAATTCTTAGCTTAATTATATATAGCATTCCAGTAGAGTATTGCTAGATTTATATCCTTTTTGTATCGTATAAGAATGGTAATTATCTTTCATTTGAGCCCTCAAGGGAGGTGTCTTGATGCTACTAAGAGGCTCTTGATCCATAGAATTTGACGTATCATCCTTTTCTTTGGATCAGGCCTTATTATCTTCCATTCCCTCAGTCACTGTGTGACCCCTATAAGTTTAAGACCCCCATGAATGTTGTAATGATGATGATAATTAAATACGTATTTATATGATTGTTAGTAATTAAATATCCTTATCAATTCTTACTAGACTACTACAGTAATTTTTTTTTTTTTCAGATTTGCGCCTAGAGATCTTAAAAAAAATACACGAGAAATACGATGAATGGTTTGTAAATGTGTGCAATTTCTAGTTTTTTATTTAAACAAGTTTCTTTTTATAAACATTTTGAAAAAATTTAAGACAGGCCAGAATTACATTTAAATATCTTTACAGAATTGTATGTTTTTATTTTTTTTTAACTTGCTGGCCATCTTCCACCAAGGCAAGCTGACCTGAAAGAGAAACACTTTCACCATCATTTACACTATCACTGTTTTGCCAGAGGCGCTCAGATACGACAATTAGATGTCCCTCTAAACAGCAGATAAACCCTCTAGTCAGGACAAAAATAAATTATATGCAAAAACAAAGTCAATAATGGCATGGGCCTCGGACAACTAGATAGATTGAAACCAAACACGTCACCAGGCCTTGATGAGCTGTGCTTACAGATTCTAAAGGAATGTTTGGAAGAACTTAGAAAATCATTATCTAGTCTCTTCATCTGATCAGTACAAACAGGTATTGTACCAGATACGTGGAAAGAGAGAAATATAATACATGTACCTATTTACAAAGCAAGAAATGTATCCTTAGCTTCAAGTTATAAACAAATCAGCCTGACCTCAACTGTGGGAAAGTTGATGGGATTAATAATTGCAAATGCAATTGAAAGTTACTGTGAAAGATATAATTTGATCACTCTCAGTGGGGTTCTTGTAGGTATTATTGTCTTACTAATTTACTAGTACAGTGGACCCCCGAGTAACGAGCAAAATTCATTCCAGAAGCCTGCTCAAGTGCCATTACCGAACGAATTTACTCCCTTAAGAAATAATGTCAAGTAGGTTAGTCCATTTCAGACCCCCAGAAATACATTTACAAAAGCACTTACAATATTATACTTACATAATTGTACAATTTCCGGAGTGCTCGTTACTCGGGGGTCCACTGTACATACTAACCTTTTTCACTAAGGTATTTGAAGTGATAGACCCTGATAAATAGTACAATATTTTGTATGTGGATTTCAATAAAGCCTTTGATAGAGCTCTACACAGAAGCCTGATTAAGAAACAAGCAACAGTATGCATACCTAAATAATGTATATTAGAGCTCATTTTCTGTATTCTTTTTATTAGAATAAACATTTAAAAATATATGTAACAGAAATGTTATAAATGGTGCAAAGGTGACATTAAAACAATATCAAACAAAGATGGCTGACACAAACCCACTACCATTATAGTATGATTCTCATTTAGCAATGAATTCGTTTACCAACGTGGTCTTAGGAACGGAATTCCATCGTTAAGTGAGGAGAGGCTGTACTTGGTTGCATTTTCCTTGATATCTCGGAAGTAAGTTATTGACCTGTTTATTATAATAGCTCCATTATTAATGAACGAATTGAAAGGATTTTCACAACAAGCATTCGACAATAAATGTTTTACAAACTGGTGTAAATATTTTTGCAATAGCACAATTTTTTTCTCTCTCTCCATTTGTGGTAGGGTAAATGGCAGATATTTTACTAAATTTTAAAAATTTACCAACTTTATTTTTGGCGAGATGAAAATAAGGTATATTACAGTATTTATTTTCATTAAGGAGTGCCAAACACACTTTTGGCTCTCTGACCAGTATTCATACCTATATAATGTATGTACAGTGGACCCCCGAGTTACGAGCACCTCGGAAATCATACAATTATGTAAGTGTAATATTGTAAGTGCTTTTGTAAGTGTATTTTTGGGGGTCTGAAATTGACTAACCTACTTGACATTATTCCTTAAGGGAGAAAATTTATTCGGTAATGGCACTTGAGCAGCCTTCTGGAATGAATTATGCTCGTAACTCGGGGGTCCACTGTATATGTATTAAAGCTGATTTCGTCTATTCTGTTTATTTCAATATAGTACAGTACACTACTGTATAAATATTTAGTATACCAGAAATGTTATAAATGGTGCAAAGGTGACATTAAAACCATATCAAAGATGGTTGACACAAACTCACTACCATTATAGTATGCACCTCACTTAGCAACGAATTCGTTAAATGACGTGGTCTCAGGAATGGAACTCCGTCATTGAGGAGAGGCTGTATATGAAAAAAGACATATACGCTTATTCAAACAAACAAAAAATAAATGAAATTGGACAAAAAAAAAAAAATCCCAAAATTATTCTTTCTTTGATAGAACTCCACACAGAAGCCTGATTAAGAAACAAAGAGCACGTGGTATACGAAAAATTATCTCTTGTGTCAAGGCATGGTTAACAGATAAACAAAAGAGTTTGCACAAATGTGAAGACCTAATGGGGGCCCATTATAAGTGGGGTGCCACAAGGGTCAGTATTGGGACCCTTGTTTATAATTTGCATAAACTACGTAAATGAGAGAATAAATAGCAACAAGCAAGTTTGCTTTGGAAAGCAGCTTACTGGACTATGTGCTAGGGTCTGGCTGGTTAAGATGTGACTGACATGTTTGGTAATTGTTTAGTTGTATCCAGGGTAAGAGTCAGAATAAAAGGAAAAATAAAAGAAGAATGAGGGGTACTTGGTGAAAGAAAATTAAATGAATGAATTAGAGAGATTAGGCTGTCTGCCTTGGCTTCAGTTTTAGTTACAATAATTCTGCAGTGCTACTGTAAACATTAGGAGGTTATAGACACAGTTGTAGTCTCCATCCACACCTCCAGTGATCCACCTGCTGAACTTAGTCTGCCTCCTCCTTTTCCTATGATTCCTTATGTTCTACCTGACACAAGCCCCTCTGGCTGGCCCACTTGTCTCCCTCTTAGCTCTCTGCCCACCGGCCTAACCCCCTCATCTTCCAACAACCACTAATTCCTCCAAACTTGCTGGGTTTCCAGATATCAGAGGTTTTCAGTTTAAATTGTAATTGTTATAATAGTTTTTACTGTACAACACTACTAAACTCCAAAATTTGAGAGAATTATTTTCCTAGAAGTCCTCACAAATTCAGAATTTGTATATATTGCTAAATTTTTTTGTATAATTTTTTCTTTTTCCTCAGATTTGGGATCATTTTTTGTTTTCACAGTCAGATCTCTCTAAATATCATTCTGGTGTGATTAATATTGCCATTCATAAGAATAATGTCCAGAAAGAAGAGAGATTGAGGCATGGGAAATGCCCAAATCTTTCTTCCAATGAGCACATTTTGAAGTGAATGCTATAATTAGCTTTTAATTCAAAGGTTTCCCATAAATTTCAATTGCAGTAGAAATTTTATATAAAAGTGTGATAATCTAAGTACAGTGGTACCCCGACTTACGATATTTTTTCATTCCAGAATGCTGTTCAAGTGCCATTACCAAACGAATTTATCTCCATAAGAAATGATGTAAAATAGACTAGTCCTTTTAGACCCCCAAAATTACACTTACAAAAGCATTTAAAAAAATAAACTTACATAAAAGGGTGAGTTTGGGGACCATCGTAAGTTGGGGTACCACTGTATTTTAGCTAAAAAATGAGTTTTGCAAGAAAAGCACTCAAACTGCTCTAAAACGTCGAAATATGCAATAAAATACCATTTTAGCACATTTTTCTAAACTTTTTAATGTCAAGTCAAGCAGTAGTCACTGTGAGTAAATGAGGCCATTAACAGGTGCCCAGGACTTGAGTCTTGGAGGTGGGAAGTACAGTGCCTGCACTCTGAAGGAGTGGAGATAGGTTCCAGTTTTTAAACTGTAGTATCGGCATGCCTTTGGCAAGACAGTAATGGACTGAGTGATGATGGAAGTGATTCTTCTTTTTCAGGTCACACTGCCTCAGTGGAAAATGGCCAGTGTGTTAAAAAAATTTTGGGAGGGAGATTGTTACCCCTTAATTACTTTTTTTTTTCCCTCATATAGTGCTGAAGACAGGATATCGTATGAGAGCACTGGTGCGTCATCACTTGTACTTGTGTCTCGGAATGACAATAGTGTGAGCAAAAGACCGGCAAACGCAGGTGAGGTTCAGCTATAAATGATTATTATATGTTGGAAAATTAATTTAAACTAGTCTCTAGTACATTAGATAATTTTTGAATTCATAAGAATGTGTTATGACATGTGTAGATATTAAATGAGCCCCAGTAATGACTAGTGAAGGGACCATATTAGGGGTATGCCAGAGTATCGGTATTGGGGGTATGTATTAGCTAATATGGAGGGTATCAGTATCAGCCTAAAACTGAGTGTCAGTATCATCTGGCACTTATTCAACAGCAACAATGAATGAATGGAGAGCAGAGGCAAGGGAAGCTATACTGAACATAATAGTGAACAATAGATGTTATCAATGTAGGGAATAAGTGGCATGTTCCAGAGCCCCTTCTGCAGAGATGTCTTATTTAAGATTAAAACAGTTTTAGTTTTGCTAATCCAGTTTCTGTTGATTTTTACATTATGACAATTCTGTCGCTGTTGCTATATATGTTTGTATCACTGACACCAAAATTGTTACTGACTAAATTTTGTTAATTTTATATTTTTAACTTTATTCACAGGTGATGATCAGAATAAAAACAAGAAGGATATTCCAATTTTTAGTGTCATGAAAACACCTTCATCTACTGAGTATTTGAAATTAAGTCAAGGATTAGAACTGCCTCATCACCATGAAAATGAAATGTCTGAAGCAGAACCATCCTTGAATATTTCATTGTGCCCTGGCACAACCATCTTTAGTCCTTGTTCCCTCTTGAAGCGTTATGAGATGACGCTGCAAAATAGGGCACCAAAGTGCTTAAGTGGTAAGGTGGACTTAACTGACACTAGTCATCATTGCACAAGCTTATGTGATTTAAAGTGTTCTGATGACAAAAGTGGTGCCATTACATCAAAATCTAACTCTGTGTTTCTTGGAGATTCTACAAAAGATTTAACAGTTTACCATAAAGAAAATGTACTCGAAAATAAAATACCCTCTTTGCTTCAGGGAAACAAGCCAGGTTATCCAGAAAGATTAGAAAATGTGACACCACCACCTAAATCTGTGTGTGATTCTGATTGCCCTCAAACAGTTGTAGTGGATGCTCTTCATTTTTTAGAAAAGTGTGAGAAACAGTCTAAGTTGCCACAGATGAGAGATACTAATCCAAGCAAAAAAGACAGCACATTGCATTGTACATTTACTAAAGACTGCATTCCTCAAAACATTAATAACATAGGATCTGAAATTATATCTCATTCCTCTCTTGAAGGCATATTTGACCTTCCAACAAACATTAGGACTAACTGTGTCTATGAGAAAAAAGATTCACTAAAAGGGAAAGACTATGGAGAAAATTTATTTCCACATTCTGAGGAAAATATAAGTAAATCCATTTTTCCTATTGTCAATACTAGTAATGCTGGAAGGGAGAGAATAAAAATGGTTGCAGAGATTCCCTTATCACAGTCTAACTTAACACTAGACTCTTCAATAGGCCCTTTACTTTCATCTGGTGTAGGTGCAGCAAGTTCCAATTTATCACATTTTCCATCAGAATTCCAGCCATTTCCTCCAGCTTGTTGTTGTGCTTCATATGAGCAACCATCCAACCCAAAGTATCAATTAACCAGTAGAGAAAAGCAAGTACTTGGTCTAGCAGTGGATAAATATAGTCATCCTAGTGGCCAGTTTAAACCACTGGGTCATGTGACAGCTCCAACATTCTGTCTTTTTAATAAAGAGGATGCTTCATTAGCTACTCCGATGAATTTACACGCGACACAGAATGTTAAGCCTAATGTTCTTGCTAATGAGGCAATCTTCCCAGTAAGCTCCTTAGATCCTAAACAGCCAACATGGCATACAAGACACCAAGACATCAGTCCTTCCAGTCCAGTTCCCTTTAAAAGACATCTGACAAGATCTTCATTTCCCAATGCTGTGAGGTGTAGGGGTGTATGCTGTTCTGCTTCAGGGCACACAGATGATTATATTGGGAGCCAGAATTTGCATAGTATGTCAGCAGTACCACTTAAGAAACATCCACAGTTATCTAGATCTCCTTATGATTTACCAAAAGATCCTATTTTTGAAAGTATTAGTGAAATGACTCAAGGATGTCAACAGCAAATTTCTCTGTGGCCTAGGATATCAGACCAACCTCATACATCAAGAGCACATACATCAGCAAGTGTTTCCCATAGTGTAGGATGTTGGTAAGTAATGCATTATGGACTTTAACTTCATAATTAACTTTAAACATTACATAGATTACTTAAGAATATTGTTATATAACATTCAATTCTCTTCTGTTTTATAGTTCTTGTACTTCAGCATCTCTTATGTTTTCAGTGTTCTCTCCTAAAGATTTAGTATCATGAAAAGGTTAACTCAGTTTTATTGTGTGTGCAGCATCTTTGTTGATGTAAAAGTCTACTTAACGTGAAGTTTTATAACTTTCGGGCGCGCTCTATGCTCGTCAGAATAACAAACATAAACATGACTTGCATGTTCCATTAATACATAAATGACATTACTTGCATGTTCCAGTTAATATGTGCATGTCAAAAGCTACTTATGTGCATGTCTGTTATTTGTTTAAATATCTTTCAGACATTCAGAGATGATGGAATGAAATAGAATGACTTGGAGAGCACATAAATCTGTAATGGAAGGAAGGAGAGACTGGGGTCGGCCTAGGAAAGGTTGGAGGGAGGGGGTAAAGGAGGTTTTGTGTGTGAGGGGCCTGGACTGCCCGCAAGCGTGCGTGAACATGTTAGATAGGAATGACTTGATGTGCTGTTGGAGTGTGAGCAAAGTAACATTTATGAAGGGATTCAAGGAAACTGGCAAGCCAGACTTGAATCCTGGAGGTGCTCTGAAGAAAGGGAGTTGATGTTACAGTTTTTTTTAACTATAGCATAGGTGTGCCTCTGGCAAGACAGTGATTGGGTGAATGATGATGAAAGTGTTTCTTCTTTTTTGGGTCACCCTTCCTTGGTGGGAAACGACTGGAAATTTTGGTTGTGCAATGTGAGTTTACTGTGCAAGGAAAGAATATAAAGATTTAGTGTGTACCATAATTTAATAGGTAATTTCACAGAAATATAACTTAAGCCGGACTTCAGTCCTGGAGGTAGGAAGTACAATGCCTGCACTGTAAAGGAGGGGTTTGGGATATTGGCTGTTGTGGAGAGTGACATCTAAACTGTCATATCTGGGCACCTCTGCAAAGACAGTACTCACCTAGTTGTGGTTGCAGGGGTCGAGTAATAGCTCCTGGCCCCGGTGAAAATATTGAATGATGGTGAAAGTGTTTTTCTTTTTTGGGTCACCCTGCCTTGGTGGGAGACAGCCAGCATGTTAAAAAAAAAAACTTAAGGTACTGTGTATCAATTTGATCAGTTTTTTATGGAATGGTTGGATATAGCATACCTGTACTCTTTTTACCGTGACAGTTAAATTAACTTAAAATAAATAAAATGATTTATGTATAAGGTGCCTTGTGAAATGTTTAATTTGATTGCACAAAAAATCTACAGTATGCTAAATAAAAAGAAATGCTGTAATTAAGAAAGAAATTTTGGTTTTCACACAGGATATAAATACAGTGGTACCCCGACTTACGATATTTTTTCATTCCAGAATGCTGTTCAAGTGCCATTACCAAACGAATTTATCTCCATAAGAAATGATGTAAAATAGACTAGTCCTTTTAGACCCCCAAAATTACACTTACAAAAGCATTTAAAAAAATAAACTTACATAAAAGGGTGTGTTTGGGGACCATCGTAAGTCGGGGTACCACTGTAGTATTTTGCTTTATGTAACAATAAAAATCATTAGTGACAAAATATAAACTAGCAGAAGTAAAATGGAAATTCCTTGCTCTTATATAAGACATTGAAACCAAAATACTGTGCACAGATTACATCAGTGCTTTATGTAATTATTGTTTTGATTACCTGCCAGATATCCTTTCCTTGAGGTTGTCTCAGATATCTTTTCATTAAGGCTATAAAGGTTTAAACAAGTTTTATATCAAACCTGATTGTTGACAACCTATAACATCTTGTTGTATTAATTCTGATTCAGTCTTCATTTTCTCCAGTTGTGAGCGTTACTCAAATAACAGGACTTGTCAGAATCCTCAAGATGTATTCAGAGAGCACTCACATTGTCAGCCTAGTCATCAAGGTTTGTTTTCATAGATTTTGAAATTACTCTGCATGAGAATACTGTTGTCAAATTGACTTCCATCTAGAATTTTGAGTTTGAGTCTCAATATTAAACTGATGCTGTCTAATCAGATTTGCAATGTTTGTTTTCTATTTGCATTATTTTCAATGTCTTCACTATAATTACTAGTTTTCTTACAGCATTGTGTAGCTCCAGTATTTCACAAGTTAACTTGTCTTCTTAGTTGCCTGAATCAGTGTTGCTACACTATTGAAGCTTCAGCAATCTTTCTCTACTTATGAGTTAGTTTCTTAAAGTTTAAAGGGTAACTTCTTTAGTTTCTTTAGCACAATATTTTCTTATTTATTTTTCTGAACTTCCATTCATTATTAGACTTGACAGTGTACAGTGGTACCCCGAGTTTCGAACAAAATTTGTTCCAGAAGGCTGTTTGAGTGGCATTACCGAACGAATTTGTTCCCATAAGGAATAATGTAAATTAGATTAGTCCATTTCAGACCCCCAAAAATACACTTACAAAAGCACTTACAATAATATACTTACATAATTGTTTGAGTTGGGAGCAGTACGAAACTCGGGGTACCACTGTACAGTGGACCCTCGGTTTTCGTCGATAATTCTTTCCAGAATGCTGTTTCAGACCCCCAAAAATATACTTACAAAAGCACTTACAAAAATACACTTACATAATTGTTCGAGTTGGGAGCTGTACGAAAACCAAGGGTCCACTGTACTTTTAAAATGCTCTACATGTGGTATATTCTTGTACCATACTTGAGTCATGTTTATTTAATACTACTTTTACAGTGGACCCTCGAGTTACGAGCACCTCGGAAATAGTACAATTATGTAAGTGTAATATTGTAAGTTCTTTTGTAAGTGTATTTTTGGGGGTCTGAAATGGACTAACCAACTTGACATTATTCCTTAAGGGAGAAAATTCGTTTGGTAATGGCACTTGAGCAGCCTTCTGGAATGAATTATGCTCGTAACTCGGGGGTCCACTGTATTATGCATCTGAAACTCAGTCGTTAGGAGGTAGTAGAAAAAAATTAGAGGCACATACTGTAATGGGTGCGAAATGTGGATTTCAATGTTCTTTTAACTACTACCATAAGCAAGTTGCATTGTTAAGACAGGATTTCCTGACCCACATACATACTACAAAGACAGCGATTGAATGCATGACAGTGAATATGTTTTCTTCTCTGGAGATGACCACTGAGGTACAAAAAAGAAAAAAAACTGCTTTCATGTTGCTCTACTAGATTATGTTGTTGATCGAGTAAAGAATTGGAAATTATATCATGAAGTTAATGCATTCATCTCAAATGTGTCAAATAGAAACCTTTAATTTTTTTTTTTTTTTTGCACTCGAGCAGGATTAATGATCATTTCTTTCTGTCTTGTGAACTCATAAGATGAAAGGTAATTCTTACAAATCAGTACTTACATCTAGTATACATAGTATAGTATATTGAATGTAAGTAGTTTTTAATCCTGTAATATTTCCTTTTCAACCTATGAGGCCTGGTCTGAGATCAGGCCATGGGGAAAGATAATCCCCAGAACCTCTAACAGATAACCTGTAATAATTTTTTTAGTCAATCTCTCTTATTTCTGTGAGGGTCTGTTGCCTTGTTCTAATCATTGTAGAAGCAAAAATAATAAGGCTGATAGATTATTACAGCTACTTAAATATATTGATAGCTGGATTTGATATAAAAATACATAGACTATGAGTACTTTAACATTTAATTGATGAAGTTTTCCTAGACAGGTTTTATTGAGTACAGTATTTACTTTTATTGACAGATAACAATATTTGTGTTGGAGTTCAGGACTGGGTGGATGCAAGTAGTAACACAGGTGCCCGGCTCCCACATTTCCACCACACAGGCACCCATAAGCTCCCACAGGTATTTAATAAATTAAAGTGTACTTTAATAGCCCTTTACCTATATTATTAACAAAGTGGTTCTTGTGTTGAATATATATACAGTAGAACCCCATATCCACTGATTAGGTATCCATGGTTTACTGTGGCCCAAAAATACTTTTTAATTTTATTGAATACATTTCAGTCCTTGTACCTTGGTCATGCTAAACTCATTTGGAATGACGAAGGCCCCAGGACTGAAATGTATTCAATAAAGATGTCGTAAGTGTATGCACGTGTATCCTGTCATCCATACCCATCTAGGTTTATTATAATTTGCTATGTACAACTTCTACTTACATAGTATTTATATGCAGCAATTTTGTCCTATTCTCTAAATGATTTAGGTATAGTTCGTAAAGGGTGAGGGAGGAGATTACAGGTAACTGAGATGTCAAGTTTGAGAGCAATATTTGGTGTAAATATCGTGTAGAGAATTTGGAGCGTAGAAATTAAAAGGGGTCATTGAGGTAGTTTAGGCATGTAGAGAGGATGGAAAAGGATATGGTTAGGGATCATCCTAGGAACAGTTGGAGGGAGGGGGGTAAAAGATGCTTTTGAGTTTTAATGGCTTGAGCATCCAGCATATTTGTGTGTTGTGTGTGAGCGTATTAGCAATGAATGACAACAAGTGGTTTTTTATGGATGTGCTGTTGGAGTGTGAGCAAAGTAACTTTATGAAAGGTGGGAAGAGTAGTGCCTACACTGAAGAAGGAATGGGGATGTTGCAGTTGGAGGGTAATCTGATTGTGATGTCAGCATGCTTCTCATAAGACAGCGATTGAATGAATGATGGTGAATGTTTTTATATTTGGGTCTCTCTGCCTTGGTAGGAGATGGCTGAATTAAAATATATGTACAGTAGGGCCCTGCTTTACGGCATTCCGCTAATACGAACATTTCAAATTATGACCAAAACACATTGTACGGCTCCCCCACCTGACTTTCTAATACGGTCACTGCTTGCCACCCGCTTTGTTTACATTCTCTGTGAGCACGACTCTCCATTATGCCTGGAAACTTTCCAAAATTTCAATTGTTTTAAAGTTATTTCATATTTTATATATACATACTCTGATAATTAAACTTAGGTGTACCTGTACCTAAATAAACTTACACACTGTGGTGGCATGCAGGTACACATTAAAATCACTAAGAGTGTTTTATTAGTTTCGAAGATGCCATATTAATAATAATAATAATGAAAATCAATAATCACTCTGAGGCGCATTAAATGTCGTATATTATGTTATTATGTTAATATAAACATTTTCATTAATCCATCTATGATATTTTTTTCAAAATTATATAATAAACATTCTATGTAACATATAACATGATAAATACACCCCACATTAGAATAATTTAACATAAATATGAGATGTTTTTCCAGTCTTGTCGGAGTGTCAGAAAGAATAAAATTTTCTCTAGTTCAACACCAAAGAAAATATGTACACAATAGTATCACTGGGGGTAACTGTAGAAAATTATTCTTTTGGTATGTCTTCACTCAGAGCATCATTCCTTTTAAAAACGGTGTGTTACATGAGAATGGGAGTGTTGCTCTTTATTTATTTTACTGTACCAACATATAGGTGTTTGTATTATGGTATAAGCTTCCCAAACGTGGAAATGAATGTGTATGAACCATAACCATTTGTCTGCTTGTTTACAAACTCTGCATCTCTGTCCTCTCTCATTTACTCATTCTCTCTCGTTTATTCGTTTTATCTCATTTACTCACCTCTCACAAATATTTTAAGGTAAGTAATGAGTGTATATGCATTTTATTGCTCTAGGGAGCTTTAAATGTATATTACGTGTGGGTGGGGTGGCCATACCTACCACACCTGACCTCTTACAATAAATGCTACTCACCTCTCACCCTACAGTAAGACTACAATATTTTAAGGTAAGTAATGAGTGTACATGCATTTTATTGCTCTAGGGTGCTTTAAATGTATATTATGTGTGGGTGGGGTGGCAATATCTACCACACCTGACCCATACCTACCACACCTGACTTCTTACAATAAACACTAATCACCTCTCACCCTACAGTAAGACTACAAATATTTTAACGTAAATAATGAGTGTACTGTGTGTGTATTTTACTTTGTTTTTTAAATGCCTAGTTCTATTGCTAACTTAACCCTTTCAGGGTCCAGAGGCCAAATTTCAAAGTGTGAACCAGGGTCCAAGAATTTTCAAAAATAATTTTTCTTATGTTTTCTTATGAAATGGTAGAGAATCTTTTTCTGAAGGTAATAAAACAAAAAGTACGAAATTTGATGGAAAATTGATGAAATTATGCTCTCTCAAATTTTGATGCATCAGAGATATTTATGCATCGGCGATTTTGCCGACTTTGACTCCCATTTTAGGCCAATTACATTATTCCAGTCAACCAAATTCTTAACTATTTCAGTAGTATTACTTCTATTCTATCAATTGAGCACAAGAAATCACCCAGTCAACTGTTTCAATTACAAAATAAAGTGATCAGAAATTGGTAATTTACCCAATTTAACACAAAGTTCAAAATAGTTACGTTTTCAGTCTTTACAAATGAATTCCATTTTGATTTTTTATTCACATAATGAACTTTTATTCAAACCAAAAAATGGAAGATTTACTGTTATGCAATATTGTAATAATTGTATAAATAATATCACTACATTTGTGAACGTATATTAGACCCACCAGCTGGTGCATATTAGACGTGTGACGTCATTTGTTTACTCTTGAACACTGGCAAAAATTTAACACTTCCGCTACTTTGAGCTCCGTTTCAAGCTATTTCCAGTACTAAAACCAATCAGAATCATCTCTATTTCTGTAATATATCTTCCATTCTATCAAATGATACCAAGAAATCGCAAATATACAATTACAAAAGCATACGAAAAAACACTGCAAAGTCGCTGTTTTAATCGAAAATTACGGTCTCAGTTTTTTTTCTCTCATTATGCTCTGTGTGCTGCAGGATTTGTTTTATGTGGTGCACACTTACCACATAGATGTATTCTCTCATATCTAGACCCAAATTTACCACTCACAGCTTATCTGAGTGAGCTGAGCTCATGACATAGAACTATGGTTTGGACCCTCAACTCAAAGCCGTAGAACTACGGCACGGACTCTGAAAGGGTTAATATATGTTACTGTAAACTTGTTATCTGGCATTTGTATGCATTTATAAGTGGAAAAAATGGTGTTCTGCTTTCTGGCGATAGCGTGGAACCTACTGTACGTACGTACTCTATATAATAATTTGGGATTTTATGATTTTTGAGCTTCTGTTCCTTCAAGAAATGTACAAGTGGTCGCACATCAAATCATAAATGAAACTACAATACAAAAAGAATGCTAAAGTTTATATTCAAGAATGATAGTATGATCATCAGGATTGTAAGCTCTAGACAAGAAATGTGCTCTCAACTGAGACTTAAAAATTTCAACAGATTCCTGACTCTTGAAATGTAAACTTTTTATTCATTCTAAAAATTCTGGAGTGCCATAAATATTCAGAATTAAAAATTTCATTAAATAACTTTTTATTTGACCTTGTACATTGCATCACAAATTCCATGGCTGTTATTGGATAGACATTGAGAAATGTGCTACACTTTACTGTACTATATCAAATTCCTCATCCTTGTTCTTTCCTTTTACCAGCTTTGTGTATCTCCAGTAAAATTTACAGAAACCATGTACAGTAAGGTGAACATTACCTCAGTGTAGTAGTTGCACAAAATATACTGCACAGTTTTTTATTAAAATTTGAGAGCTAAGCTAGGCTTTATCTGTAATTTATTCAGGTGGCAGGTAACTCCCCTTCAACATCTACAACTCATTTAGAGACTAGGCTTTCTCCTAAGCCTTGGAACTACAGGTGTAAACATTCCTAATAATATCTAGTGCAAATGTATCCAAAGCTAAGTTGAAAATGAATGTGTGTGTTGTACATGATCAAAGGTAAAACCAAGAGTGACGACTAACTGTGATCACAGTGTGTGTGATGGGATGTGTGTATTGTATCATAGGCTACACTTAAGAATGAATATTTATTGAAAAACGATCTTAAACGTTATTTTACTGCATATTTCAATGATTCAATGCTTTCTCAAACATTTCTTGAAAAACTAGATTTTTTTTGCTAAAATATTCCTACATGTAAGCTACTTCAAAAAATATTAAATTTCATGTTGTCAGTGAGACTGACAACATGATTATTGAGCTACAGTGGATCCCTGGTTATCGGCCATAATTCGTTCCAGAATGCTGTTTGAGTGCCGTTACCGAACGAATTTGTTACCATAAGGACAAATGTAAATTTGATTAGTCCTTTTAGACCCCCAAAAATACACTTACAAAAGCACTTACAAAAATACACTTACATAATTGTTCGAGTTGGGAGCAGTACGATAACCGGGGGTCCATTGTATTTATGTCTTAGTGTATAAGAGAGTGAAGTTAAAAATAAGGGAGAAAGACTTGTACATGTTGTATCAGGTGAAATGTTCAAGCAAGTGATATTGTGATTAATTGGGAGTACAAATGTGTTCTTCATTGTAGGCAGTATTTTACATTTCAAAAAAATATATAAAATGTTTGGGATATTTATATATAGCGATGATTTGGAGAGCAGGAGTTAATAACTAGGGTAGTTCTGTACTTTACAGTATTTGTAAATGGAAGTTTTTTACTACTGCTTTTATTGTACAAATCAATTAAAAAATTTACTAAAGATAATTGTTTATTTAAATTCTTCCTGCATTCTTATCTTTATTATTAGAAGCCTTTTATTAGATACTGTATTTTCTGTGATATGTCACACCCCAGCATTAGGTGCACCATAATTTTTGAAGGATTTTTTTTGTGAATAAATTTGTGTCTGTTATTGAAAATGCACAGTGCTACTAGTTAAATTATTGCCACGCCAGATGGTAAAAGTGAGGGTGTGAGAGAGAGAAAGCAGTACCTGGAGTGAGGGAGAAAGTCGTACCTTTAGTAGTGAGCTTAGTTCAGACTTCGAATTTGCCACTAATGTATTATTACCTGTGAACCCTATATCACTTCACTCTCATGCATAGATATAACAATGTAGCACTGACAGTTTAGAAGTGTTGTGGAGGGTGATGATGTGTTGTGGAGGGTGATGGTGTGTTGTGGAGGGTGATGATGTGTTGTGGAGGGTGATGATGTGTTGTGGAGGGTGATGATGTGTTGTGGAGGGTGATGATGTGTTGTGGAGGGTGATGATGCATTGTGGAGGGTAGTAAAGTGTTGTGGATGGTGGTGATGTGTTGTGGAGGGTGGTGAAGTGTTGTGGATGGTGGTGATGTGGTGTGGAGGGGGATGATGTGTTGTTTAGGGTGGTAATCTGTTGTAGATGTGATGCGTTGTCATCCAGTCAAAGACCAAAAATGATGTAAAGTAAGAGCATTGAGACAGAGAAGGCAATTGGGTGGATTCATGAACTCAGCTTCATTGACAATGGGAGGGAAGTTATGAGGACTTGCGTGAGATGAATTACAGGAGGCAAGCACAGTCACTGAAGGGAATAATGTAGGAAGACATGGGTCTAACAAGTAGAGTAGTCTTGTGAGAATTCCCATTGCTACCACAGTAGTAGTGGAAGGGGATTTGGGGAGTGGAAAACAGGCAACTATAGGGGACCCAAAAGAAGTGAAGTGGAAGAGAGAAGTGTATTTGAAGAAGGGACTTGGAATAGATTATGCACATGGGGTGTAGAGGACGAGGAATGTTGAGGTGAGACGTCATATAATATGAGACTAAGTTAAAAAAGTATAGCTGTACTACATCCCCTCTTTTAAGTAGCAAATCTTTCATTTTTGTAAGAACACAGAGTATAGGCAAGCATTGGTGAGGTTTTGAGAACAAAGACAGTAACAGAGTGCAGACTGCAGGAGAGATTACTGTTGTCAGTAGCATGGAAAATGGGGCACTCAACTAGTGACCCACTAAGTGATTATTATTATTATAATCAAATAGAAGCGCTAAACCACAGGGGTTATACAGCACCCACTAAGTGAACCATGGCAGAAAGGACATGGCATTCAAAAGTAACCCAAACAATTCTACTGGGATATTTTCAGTGACCCTTTAGGGGACATTTGATCATCATACTTTCACAATAAGCAGGTCTCTGAATAAAAGCATGAATCTGGTAAGGAAGGGTGAACAGATTTATAGTAGTGAGTAACAGTGAGGTGAAGAGCAAGTGGGATGAAAGTTAGGTCACATTTATTCTCACATGTTTTAAGTTTTCTGGCAAGAGGCTCAGCTAAGTTGTAAAAAACATTATTCTGATTAAAGTTGTTGATGATACAGTACTTTCTCTGCACTTCACTTCTGTAAATTTGCTCATCCTTTCTTGCCAGGGAGGGTTTATAATTTGACAAACCTCACTGCATGGGCAAAACGTCATCAGTAAAGGTTTCTCATATGAAACTGTCTCACTCCTTACAGTCATGTAAGTATCTCATATCATCAGTGATATACTAAGCTGTTGGGATAGAGGAGCGCTAGGCACATCATTCAGAGGGGTTGGGCAGGATGTCGGGTGCAACAGGTTGAATCTGCCTATTCCCTCATTAATTTAACTATAAGAGTGGCTCTTCCACCATAAACCCTTTACCCCATCTTAATACATTTATAATGCTTTTACAGATTAACTTCTTATGGCTGCTTTGTTTAATCTAGAGAAAGCTTATGATATAGTTTGGTGATATTGTATCTTGTCCCAAGCCCATTTAGACATATGGGGCCTGCTGCCACTTTCTCAAGGTATTTATGAAAAATATAGAAAGTGTGTGGATCAGTAACAGCCTTTTCCTTGACTTTGTTCAAGCTGAAGGTGTATGGCAAGGATCAAGTTGTGTTGTTGATCAGAGTTTGTTACATTCAGTTCTTTGTCAAACTGCTATTGAACTGGCCATTCTTCTTGTGATCAAATGCTTGTAAATATTACAAGCAAATTATGCAAGGTGTTATCAAAAAGATCCAGGACTCAAATTTTCGTGTGCTTCCTGGGTGAAATACGCCAGCATCATAAATCATGCTGCACAGTACACTCCTTTGTGAAGTAGCATGGTGAGTTTGTGTAGTCACTCATTCCATTGAGGTTAAACAACCATTTTTTGTCGTGTTGTCAGTGTGTGTATATTTTTGTGAAACAATGGAATCTTTAAAAGAAAGAACAGTACGTATTTATGTATGTGTGAAGTTCTGTTTTAAGTTTGGTAAAACGGCTAGTGAAACTCACAAGATGCTTCAGCAAGCATTTGGCAATGAAGCAGTGGCTCAGACACAGCGTTTTGAATGTTTTTTCTATTCAAAGAAGGATGAGCATCAGTTTTGGATGAATGCTCTGATAATCCATCAGTCAAAAACAGATACCAGCACTGAAAATGTGAGGAGGGCTATTTATGAAGATATTCATCAGAGTATCCAGGATATTGTAAGTGCTGTTGGAATTTCTTATGGGTCATGTCTAAGAATTTTGACAAAATTTGAGCATGAGGAGAGTGGTTGTGAAATCTTTGCTCTGTTTGCTGACTCAAGACCAGAAAAACCATCATTTTCTAGCCAAAAACAACATGGTGGTCATACCTCACCCTCCCTAATTCCCAGATCTAGCCCTGTGACTTTTTTATCTTCCCCAAAATAAAAATGGTACTCTAGGGGTGGCATTGTAACAACATGGAAGAGATACAAGCAGAATTTTAGATTGCACTAGATGCTGTTAGGAAAGAAGTGTTCCAGAAATGTTTTGAGGAGTGGCAGAGGTGCTGGATCAGTGAATATCCTCCCAAGGAGAGTTTGAGGGAGACAACTTTTAACTAGGTTATTAGGTAAGCCTATTTTTTTCTTTTTTTTTTTGCGGCAGTCCAGGAACTTTTTGAAAGCACCTCGTAGACTTATTGCTCTTGGGTGTAGGAATTTATTTTTTCCACGGCTCTATTATATGCACAAGATTTACATGTTGGTATCTTATGGAGAAGCTCCCAGCCCAGTATCATTCTGTCAGAATTGTCATGTCGTGAAGACAGTCAAACATTTCTTGATAGATTGCCCCATTTACCCAAGGGCATTGTGATTTCTACCCCAACTTGTTTACTTTATCTGCCCCTTACCTGGATCAAGCCTGATGACCCCCACCATTCCCATTTTCCCTGGTACTGCATGATCTTTAAGGGTTTAGCATTTCCCCATGAATATAATTTAACTGCTTTACAATTCCTTTCATTTACCTTAGTCATGGTGTTTTTCTCTGGTACTGTGTTACTTTTATAACCAATTGGTTATTAGGGTATATTCAAGAATGTGCTAACCCTATAAGGGTCATGCAGCACTACAGCAGTAGGTTAGCAAATTACCAATTTAATTTTATAGTCAATTTGTAAGTGATTACAAGTTCTTCACCTGCTACTTTATATGCTTAATTTGATAATTCTTAACAGCAGCTTACATTTTAAGGCTAACTTTAAGATGCATTTTAAAGATTGTTTTTTATAGTAAGGAGAGTGAAAGATGTGTGTACTAACAGCCATTTACTATACTCTCAACACAGAAATGTAGAGCTCTTTACACCTAAAAAGCCAGTGAAAGGACAGTAAAGAAAACACAAGTACATTGGGCTTCAATTGTAGAGATACTACATTAGGATAAATCTCATTTCATCAGTTTGTATTGATTTTAACAAACTAAATGCCTATCAAAATAAAGATGACAGTACTGACAATGCCCATTACTTGACAATGTAAGGTACAGTAATGATAAAAAATAATATTTTTCACTGTGAAGTCTACTGGCATATACACATCACTGAACAACCAACTGTTTTATTAATTACAGAAAAATTAAATTCTACTAGAAATATCTATATTCAACAATATTGGCCTCATTTTGTGGTAAGAAATAAGGCAACATTCAATCTAATATACTGTGAACAATATTACTGATAAATATTCATTAAGATTAACTTGCATAAAGTTTGCTGAAGTTAAACCTTAATGTCAGTTTCTTTAAAATGTTATATTAAATTCATGCATTTGTATCTGAAATGAATTTTTTTTTTTAATATTTTAAAATGTAATAAAATTACATTGGCAATAACCATCACTTGATATTTGTGATACTCAGGAATTATATAATTTATTTGAAAAACATTAATATTTTTCAGTAGTTAAATAAGGAAGGTTAGAATTCAACATTAAGGTCATAAATTTAAAATTGGAAAAAAACTGTAATAAATTTTATAAATGTGTACCTGTACAGATATGTGTGCTAAACTATTTCAGAGTAATATTTAAATTTATATGGAATCTCCTTGATGTATTTATTATTAATAATATAGTAGTAAAGTTTATAAAATATACATTGGTAGACTGAATTATTAAATTTTTTAAGAACTAGAGTGAAAATATGGAGGAACTACTATAATAATAAGAGGAAATTGACATATATAGTTTTAATAAAGCCTTCTATCTTACCAACAAAATAAGCCCATAATAATCTTCAATTTGTGCTCACTATACTGTACTTTCTTGAGATAATACATAGGGCCAAAAGTAATGAGAGCACGATGGTGCCACTCCTAGTAAGTGCTGTGCTACAAGGAGAGGCATCACCCTGTTTCAGCACCTTTGTTTGTGACTCAATGTTTGCTATCCTAACATCTCTCATATTTCAGTTATATCTCGAGTTAATGGCATAGTTGCAAAACAAATGGCATTAGTCCTGATAAAAGTGGGTTTGAAGACGTTCTGACTGAATATTTTTTTTTTCAAATGCAGCCTTTATCAATAATTAAATATGTATCACAGTATTCACACATATATGTGTGTATGTGTATGTATATAATATATAAATCATACATAATACATACTTTCTCATTAACCATCAGTGTAGAAGACCCAAAGACAAAAGTAAATTCCCCACTACTCCCTCCTTAATTATCTTTCCAGAAACACAAGGGCACCACAATTAAAATCCATTAACATTATCCTCAATCCCTAATAATGCAGGTACTGTTATGTCCCACCTCCAAAACTTAAGTATAGTAAACCATTTTTTCTAATTCTATAGATATTACCACGCTCACACTCCAACACCATGATATTATGAAGGGTTGTATCCAGTTAACAATATTTAGTTTTGGAGGTAAAGTATGGAACCTGCACTTTTAAAGGATGGATATAGATGTGGTTCAAGGGGCCATTTGAGTTTGATAGCTGTGTATTTCTAGAAATAAAGATGTAAATAGAGTGATGTTGAGCATTTTCTTTGGGTCCCTAGTCTTTTGTGGAAAATTTGCAGTCTGGTAAAAAACATACATACTTTACTGTATACAGTACTATTATGAATTGTTTTATATAACTTATTATATCCTAAATTGAAAAGTCTTCATATAGCTATACAGTTTTAATAGCTTGTTCTACATTGTTCACAAGTGAGCCCTAAGACATACTCAGTGTTTGCCAGTAGTTCTAGATACCATTCACTGAGCTTGTCTGATCAAGTTTATGTACATTATGGCATAAGTATCTCCTTATTTGACACAGTCTGGCAGTAGCCAGGAAAGTGGGTAGACAGCACAATCAAGGTGTAAAAGTGCACAAGAAATGTGGCATTTGGTGTGAGGATGTAATTACTGTACCATTTTGGACGCTTCTCATGCATTCCCATCAAAGGTTGAAATGTGGTCAAAATTTGAACAAATTGAATTTCTCCAAGTGTGTAGTAAATTCGGTGCATTTCTGTTTAGTATACTTAAAGCTTATCTGCAAATTATTTCTTGAGGGTACACAATTTTTTTTTTTACTGTGGAACATATTGGATAACAATAGAGAAGACAGCTTAACTTTCGTCATGGCAATGCAACATGCTAAATAATTTGTTTAATTTTGTGAGCATTGCTGTAGAGTCTGCAGCATATTTTGCAGAGAAACACATTTATCAAAGTTCAACAAAGGATTCTGCATGGGTCATCTTTCTTTGAAATGGATGTGGTTATTTTCATACACTATATCAAACTTTAACCCCTGTGGTTTAGCGCTTCTATTTGATTATAATAATAATAATATATCAAACTTTGATAGGGATGCATTTTTAATATGAGATAATGACAATACAAGGTCACTAGCTGTGGCCTGAGACTCAACAAGAAGGAATCTATTTTTGTTGCACAATTGTAAGTTATCATAGTATTTTATTCCCAGTGTCATAAGCTAAACAGTATATTGGACCAAGGTATCAGTATCATTCAGTTGTTATAACTGTACAGTACAATGTTAGATGCAACAAAATAATTTACTCTTTTGATTAATATAGTCATTTACAAGGAATATAACTAGTGAATCACAAGCTTTACAGGATGAGAAATATTAAGATTGATGATTTTGTGATGCAGATGAATATTTATGAAGGATGAAATCACAGACCTTGAGACAATCTTCAGAGGCTTGGACATAGCTCAGTACACTAATGTTCATTCTTCATCATGTTTCAGTACAAATTCTGATAACTTAGTAGGGTCCCATCATAGCACTGAAAATATTTTGATTCAATGGAGAACATACTAATGATCTAAAAACACACTTCCATTATTTCTAGACAGAATAAAGCTGAACATTGTGTTTAAGGATCTAATGAATGAACGTTGTTGGCACAGTGGCTGCTGTATTTATTTTAGAAAACTAATTAATTTGGTTTTATTATTTGAAGTAGGTTTTAAAAAATTATTATTAACTTCAGATGTGACTCAAAAAATGTATAACTTTCATTATCTACCACAGAATACAGTGGAACCCCGGTTAACGAACACCCCGGAAATCGTGCAATTATGTAAGTATAATATTGTAAGTGCTTGTGGAAGTGTATTTTTGGGGGTCTGAAATAGACTAACCTAAATGACATTTTTTCTTAAGGAAGTAAATTCGTTCGGTAATGGCACTTGAGCAGGCTTCTGCAATTAATTTTTTTCGTTAACTGGGGCTTCACTGTATCTGGTTCCAAACATATTGTACTAATTTTGTATGAGACATTAATTAAAAAACATTTAAAAATGTACAGGTAATACAAGCCTGACTTTACATTTTTGAGCCATTTTACACGATTTAATAGCTCTTTGTTTTTATCTTCCCTGCCAACAAATAGATGTTGTGTTGTAAATGCTTGAGAACAAGTATGGCTTAAGCCATTTAAGAACAATCACTGCCTTATATTAATACCACCAGTTAAATAATGGTTGTTGAAGTTGCTATATTTTTTAAATATCTTGGTAGTTTCATTAATTTGTATAATAGTAAATTAATAAATTTAAAATAAGATTAATATGTTTCTTGGAATACTACATTAATAATTTGTAAAGGGGAAAGAATTTTTTTTATATACCTTTGATGGGTTTTAAGAGCTTTTGTACTCTTGCAGCCCAGCCCTAGGCCAGGTATGGGCAGTACTTGCCTAGTCAACCAGGCTGTTGCTGTGAGCAGCACTGGCCCACTTATCCATCACAGCCTGGTTGATCTGGATCTCTCTCTCAGTGATAGTTTTACACATATACAACAGCTCTTGCTAGATCACTTGCCCTTCACACTCTAGGACCTTCTTTGTTATCATAGGCAAATGCTTTTGACTTAAGTTTATTTTGTAAGTAATTGCAACACATACATTTTCCTAAGTTGCAGTGTATTGTTCTCTTAGTGATGTGCATATTGTATAAACTATTCAAGTTTACACTGAAATATGTGCATGTAAAATAAAGAATTCAATATGAAATTCATTGATGTCAAAAGTATTTTACGGAGTGAATTTTTTACAGCAGTTTCACATTTTCATGGAATTAAGCTCTGTATTCACTATAACCATATCCTCTTAAAATAAAACCTTACTTATATTGTAGGTAACAGACTATAAAGAAGAATGGTCTCTCATCTCCCTAGATCACTTAAAACATAAAATCCAGAATCCAAAATTGAGCATGTGGAAGCATTGACCAAGCCTCAGGATGTAGGTCAGTTCTGAACAAGTTACATTAATAGAAAATATGATGGTTTATAATGGAACATGAAATGTTGATAAATATAATGATTAAGATTTAAGTTATTTCATTTGATAATAGCTAACTGTATCTGGTATCTAAAAATAAATATTCTAGATAGAATTAGAATACGCTTCAAAGTATACTATCAGTACCAACTGTCGCAGAACTGCACAAAAACTACTGCTAGTAAATCCAGACATATGCCGTGTTCCTTTATTTTAAAGTACTACTTGAATATTTAATGGCAGCCGTTAGAGCAAAAAATTATAATTTAATCTAGGGTTTATAACAAAGACAAATTCTTAGCACATCACAGTACGTACTATATAAAATAGCGTGTGATCTCAGAATCCTTAACTTTGTAGTTTGTACAACACTACTGTGTTCCCTTCAGTAATATATCTCTTATTACAGTTATCACATCCTTACTTTCTTGTGCATGTATGTGTATTCCTTATAAAGCATTTTAGGCTTCATTATTTAGAAATATCTTCTGGTTTATCTTAAACCAAGCATAATGGTAATTATTATTATATTCATGGAAAGCACTGAACCTGTGAATGTTTAGCACTGCACACTAAAAGGGATGGTAAATGTGTGGAGCTAGAAAAGCAAGTTGAAATTGTGTAGTAAATAGACTGAGGAAGTCATAGTCTAAGTAGATCAGTTGTGGTTAAAAACTAAAATTAGCATCAAAGCTAGGACTTTCAGAGCTACAGGCACACAAAGCATGATAGAAGATAAAGACTGTGCACCCTCAGATAATTAGGGCAATCAAAGGTGTAACCATCAGCACAACTTGGCAATTCTTATGTGAGACGAGCATGGATATGCCTGGTATGACCAATTTGGGGTCAAGAGCATTAATTTTCGTAAATAAAAGTGATGCTTGTAATGGGTTCTTGATCCAAAAAACTGAGGCTGCCCTCTTTGATCAAACATGATTAAGGTACCTCCAAATCTCCAGGCTTGTTCCCTATGGGTTTAGTGTTTCCACATGAATATAATAATATACACAGCAGTAGCACAGTCTCTACCTGTTAATGGTTTTGGGGCATCTCCCTCTTGGCATATTTTCTTTCCTGCTACTGTGAAATCATGATTCACTTTCTTCAGCAGGTTATCACAAACAGTAGTGTCCGAGACTCCAGACACAAATGTTACATAATCTACATTACTTATAGATACTGTAATTAGATAAATACTGAACTTTAAAATATTACTCTTTAATTAATTGATGTACTCAATGTTGCATAATAATTGATAAAAAAAAATCCAAGCTATGAAAATTAAGTAGACAGTAAGTTAAAACCAATACGTATCCAGCCATATGTCTTATCACTAGCAGCAGTACATTATAATTGTCAAACTCATTTATCTGACGTTCACTTTCGTTCTCCACAACAACAAACACACGCACGTACACACTGTCTGACAATACACAAAAAAATTACACAACCAGTTAAAGCCTTTATAATCACTTCCATGGGTGTTTTAAGTCCAGCTTATAGTATCCAGCACTGGACATGGATAGGCCCTCTGAGCCCTGAATTTTGAGATAATTGTGTCACAGTTCATTTGTATAGAAGAACATGATTAAGATATATAAAGTGCTGCCACTGTAATTATCTAAAGTTTTAAGACACACTAATGTTTATTTGTATTGTCCATCTAGTCAGCTGGTGACTACTGCACCCCCCAGAATTTGTAGTATGGTACATACACTTTAAATGTCACCCTTGTAGCTCTCATTGGCTTATTCTGAAAATTTCAGTAGCTCTGCAGAACAAAACAAATAAGATATATTTGCAATAAGATTAAGTGTCACCAATATGAATAATCAAAGCATAATTTTTTAAATTTAAAAATATTGCTAATTTTAAATGTTGTTAATATAAACTAATGTACAGTAAAACCCAATGAAATAATTAAAAAATAGCAATTCAAAAGAACTGATAATGCAGATAATGATAGGTTTTAGAAATGGGAAGCAGCTCTTTCAAAGTACATGTATTAAAAAACAGCAGTATCAGAACTATTTCATGGAGGAACACTTCTGAGGCGGTTTAGATATTTAGAGAGGATGGAGCAAAATAGGATGACTTGGAGAGTATATAAATCTGTAGTGGAGGGAAGGCAGGGTAGGGGGTCATCTGAGGAAAGGATGGAGAGAGGGGGTGAAGGAAGCTTTGTGTGCAAGGGGCTTGGACATGCAACAGGCATGTGTGAGCATGTTAGACAGGAGTGAGTGGAGACGAATGGTTTTTAGGACTTGATGAACTGTTGGAGTGTGAGCAGGGTAATATTTTGTGAAGGGATTCAGGGAAAACCTGTTAGCTGGACTTGAATCCTGGAGATGGGAAGTAGAGTGCCAGCTCTCTAAAGGAGGGGGTTTGGGATATTTGCCGTTTAAAGTGATACCTAAACTGATGTATCTGCACATCTCTGGCAAGACAGTACAGGTCGGCCATCACTAATCCGGCAATCAGTAATCTGGCACTAATTTTGGCTAGTATAATTTCAAATTTCCGGAGTCGCCACACCAACCTGCTGCTACTGTTGGGTGGCGCTACTTGCCGCACAAGTAGCGGCATGATATTTTTTCGTTCCAGAATGCTGTTCAAGTGCCATTACCAAACGAATTTATCCCCATAAGGAATAATGTAAAATAGACTAGTCCTTTTAGACCCCCAAAAATACACTTACAAAAGCATTTAAAAAAATAAACTTACATAAAAGGGCAAGTTTGGGGACCATCATTAACCGAGGTACCACTGTATGTACATACACACACAGTGGACCCACGGCTAACGAAAAAACTTCATCCCAGAAGCCTGCTCAAGTGCCATTACCGAACAAATTTACTTCCTTAAGAAATAATGTCACGTAGGTTAGTCTATTTCAGACCCCCAAAAATACACTTCCACAAGCACTTACAATATTATACTTGCATAATTGTACGATTTCCGGGGTGTTCGTTAGCCGGGGGTCCACTGTATATATATACATATACAGTGGTACCTCGGTTAACGATGGTCCCCAAACTCTCCCTTTTATGTAAGTTTATTTTTTTAAATGCTTTTGTAAGTATATTTTTGGGGGTCTAAAAGGACTAGTCTATTTTACATTATTCCTTATGGGGATAAATTCGTTTGGTAATGGCACTTGAACAGCACTCTGGAACGAAAAAAATATCGTTAACCGAG